>JAZKJV010001518.1:847067-1106754 GCA_037367405.1 Ottelia alismoides
CTTTTTTACTAGCTTTTGGAGCTTTTTAATTTTTATCTTTTTCTTTTGTTATTTTTAGAATTTCTTAGTGTGAAGTTAGAAAATATAATAATAAAAAATATTTTTGAAAAAGTTTTAAAAAATTATTATTTTTTGGTATTTTTTAAGTAAAAATAGGGACAAAAACGTGATCATTCAATTTTTTAATATATAGTGAAATGACGAAAATGTAAAAATAAAAATATAGCATGAATGTATGTGCTAGCATGCATCTAATCTTATTTTTGCATAATTTTTGGACCATGGATGTTATTTTTAATAAATGAAATTCATGCATAAAGGTACATGTACCAGCGAGGGCATATTTGCAATTTAAAATAAAGTCAGGTTAAATATGCAAAATTTCCAAAAATTACAACTAATATTCAAACATTATGGACTATTTTTCAATTTACAAAATCTCAAGTACATATGTGCAATTTGTCCAGCTCACGTGGGATGACACATTAGCTGGACTGGACCGGACCCATATGCAATATTAAATAAGTGCATGGGTCTCTATGCAATATTTCCAAATTTATTTACCACTATAAAAAATTATTTAGAGGACTAATAAATAAAACAAAATTTGAAGGGAGCTAAGTGTGCAAATTACCCCCTATATGGTACGATCCAACGACTGCAGACGATTCACTTAAACACATGGCAGTTGTAGAGCACGTGATACCCCTTTGGCAATCAACGCATGAGATCTGATCGTGATGCTTCATCAACGACCGAGGGTTGCAGAGATTGGGCGGTGGGGATTAGAACTGGAGTACCTCCTTCATTTGAAGGCTACTACTTCGCTCTAAGAACAGGGAAGAAGGACCTCGTCTCCGAGCTTCGATCGCTAATTCCTTCCTCCCCCGAGCTCTGTCTTCGATGCTGAGTTATTCCACAGGCTCAGGGAGATCTTCCGCAGTCGATGGCACCTTCAAAATGACCAAGACCTCAAGGGGAGGTTCGGGAGCTCAAAGTCAGCTGTGCTCCTAGGAAGCTTCCTGCAGGTCGATTCAAGCCCAGAAGGGCTCCATTCAGCCTAGAACCTGCAAAGAGAAAGGAATGGGTCGAGGACAAATTGCCTCGATCTGATTAGGCATGGAATCATGTGAAATGGGGGTGGTGATGACGAGGTCCCGCGAAGGGCGATGGGAGGACCTCGGTAGCTCGATCCTAGGGGGTTGAGGTGATCTGGTTGGCTCAGAGTATGGAGAAATGGATATGGAAAGTAGTGAGGTGGTAATGGTGGTCGGAAAAGGTTTAGGATGACATGAAAAATGCCTGGAGATCTAGAGCTACCGAGCTCACGGAGGTTAATTATCCTATCCTAGGCTAATGCATCAATTAAAACATGAAATAAAATGATGGAAATGAAAACTAACATCTAAATCTACCTAGAAATGGTAAACACGCAGCTCGAACCTGTCAGGATGACCAGGGAGCAGGACGGGCCGAAGCACCGCCGTGGGTCACCTCTCCTCCTCCGCAAGCTGCTCTAGAGCCTTAGGAGTACTCCAACTATCACCTGGTGACATGCTTGACCGAGGACGGAGGGCTTTAAGTATCAAAAAGGGACCAACTTTTCTAAGGAGGATGAGGGCTTTTATTTATAGACATGGGTTCTGACCCTTATTCATCAATGAATTAGAGTGAATCAAGGATATGTACATAAGATCTAGATAGCAAGCGAGAATCATGGATGATCGAGGAGCAAGAGTTGTGAAGGGCTCAAGGGTGAAGGAGCATCGAAGAGATGGGGGGAAATCAAGGAAGTGGGCTGCTTGAGACATCTAATAAGGTTCAAAGAGAAGACATGACAGTTGGCTTGGGTCAATAGTCCATGCATTATGATTGGTCCACGTAGGACGTTATAGGACAAAATAAGTTCTTTATTCGAAAATAATGATTTTAAATAGTAAATGATTTTATTAAAATTTAGTTGTAAAAAAAGTTTTTTTATTAATTTATGATGTATTTTAATATGATTTTTAATTATTTTTATGAGTAATTTATTACAAGTTATGTTTTACAAGTGTATTTATCGGTATATTGTCCTATGTTTTGTACATTTTATTCTTATTTTTTAATTTTGATTTAGTTATTCTTTTTTTTTCTTATCTTTTCTTTATTCAGTAACTTTGACATTAAAAATACTATTTATATACAATAAATGAAATAAATAATGAATATTAATGTGTATAAAATAATGCTATTTACATGTATTTAGCTAGGTTTTTAAGGCTAAAATGATAGAATAAAGGTGATGAAATGGAGATTCATCAAGAAATGGCTCACACTTGAGAGTATGTATAGGCAAACAAAACAGGATATCCGAATGTATCACTTGAGCAGGGAGGTTTACAACATGAAAATAAGGAGATATGTTTGGTGTTGGCTATTATACTACACTAAAAGAAAAAAATGAGAGGAGATCAACTATTATTGTGATGACATATGGACTAGTCCTGCTAATCAAAAGAAGTTTTGGGATCAGATTTGTAAACAACAATTTTTGTTTTCCTTAGTGGTTTTAACAATGACTTTGATACTATCAAGAGTCAGCTCTTGACAATGGGGATAGGCTCCGACATTGAGGAGATCTATCATGCAATTGAATCTGAAGAACAACGTCGTGTTATTACGAGAGATGAACATGTCTTAACCTTTGAGAGGTCTGCATTGATAAGTAAAGGGGGCAAGAGTAGCTATTGGAAAGATAACAAAAATGCTCATTGTAAGAAAACATCTCGTGGGATATTATTGCTGGAAAATTCATCAGGAGAGAAAGATAAACAAAGAGAAAAAAACCGGTTGCTATGACTGTTGATAGCAAGAGACTGGCCGAGGACCAGATTAAAGACGTTCATGCCTATGTTCAGAAAATCTCTATTTATGATAAGAGTACAAATGATGCAAATGTTTTGAATGTTGCAGTGGTGCTTCTGATCATATGACATGTAACGTTGAGATGCTTCTTGATTATAAACATGCCTCGGGTAGATAACATGTCAATTTGGCAGATGGGTCTTCTGTTACTGTGGCTAGAAAATGGAGCATATCTATCATAGATAAATTTCTGTTAAAAGATGATTTTCATGTTCATGATTTTTAATTAATTTACTCTTTGTTTAACGTATTTCTATGGATCTCAACTATCGCACGATCTTGATGATAAATCTCGTGTGTTGCAGGACTTGTCGAAGAGGAAGAATATTGGGATTAATTTGGTTGTTGATATCATCTATCATCTTCATGCTCGTATGGACTCTGCTTGGGTTGCTGCAATCTGTGATAAAGATACGGATGACACTCTGACTCTTAAGTGATGGCATGAGCATCTTGGACACCCTAGTTATCCCGTTCTTCCTAATTTATTTCTTGAATTATGCAATAAAGTTGGACACGAGATTCATTTTTGTGAGATGTGTAAGCTCAACGCATACTGGAGCCATTTATTCTCTCTCTAATAGTAAAAGTATTTCTGTTTTTCACATTGTTCACTCTGATGTTTGGGATCCAGCAAATTTGAAAAGTTTAGGAGGTCGTCATTATTTTATTACTTTATTGATGATTTTTCTCATTATACTCATATTTACTTAATGAAAAGCAGAAGTGAGGTCCCAAATATCATTCAAAGTTTTGTTAACATGATAAAAATCAGTATAACGTGAAAATATTACTAACTGATAATGATAAGGAGTACTTGGAGGGATCTCACCATGCCTTTCTTGAAGAAAATGGAATCATCCATAAAACTTCTTGCAGATACACACCATAAATGGCATAGCTGAGAGAAAAAATCACCACCTTTTGGAGGTTACAAGGGTCCTCCTTTTTCAAAGAAATGCTCCAAAGATGTATTGAGGAGAAGATGTGCTCATGTTAGTTCATCTTATAAACAGATTCCCTTCTGTTGTGATTGAGAAAAAGGCACATTTCTCTATTTTACATCATGATAAACTTCCTTTCACTTGGTTGCTCATGTGTTTTGTTGTGTTTGCTATGTTCACGTATCATGTCCTAACGTGCGAAAATTGGAACCAAGGGTTGTGAAGTGCATCTTCCTTGATTACTTCGGTACCAAAAAAAGGTACAAATGCTATGATCTAATCGAAAGGAAGCTTCATGTTACCAAGGATATTACCTTTCATGAGCATGAATTCTATTATAAAAGCATTTTCCTCAAGGAGAGAGTGGAAAATTATTAAAATGATTGTTGAGGAAAATGAAAGTGAACTTTATTTCCTGAATGAATTTGTGGATAACAATGTGGAGATAGTGGACAGAAATGTGGGCTACAATGACATTCTTCTGGATCAAACTGATGGTAGATGAGAGACTATGGATAACAATGTTAATCGTGAGGAAAATATGATACCAAACCACAATCCCAATCTCTCCTCGGATGAACCAAGTCATGATAACATTGTTAGTAGTACTTCTTCCCTTGATGACCTTGTTGATGATACTAACAATATGTTAAATGATTTTTGTGGTAATACTGAAAATGTCGAGGAGGATCACCCTATTGCAGTGAGAAAGGTTGTTAGATCAACCAGACCTCCAGCTCATAATCCTATGGAGAACTATATTTTGTACTCTAAGATAAGTTCGAACTATAAAAGTTTTATTATTGTGCGAGACTCTCATGTTATTCTCAGAAATGCAGCTAAAGCCATGTGTGACCCTAAATGGGCAAAAGCTATGAGGGATGAAATGGATGCTATGGAAAAAATGATATGTAGGATATTATAAAAATTACAAAAGATGCTCATCTAGTCGATTCAAAATGGATCTTCATGGTCAAGTATAAGGCTGATGAAAAAATTGACAGATTCAAAGCTCGGTTGGTTGCGAGAGGCTACAGTCAGAAATACGTATCGACTACCTCGAGACATTTGCTCCTGTTGTAAAAATGAACACTGTCTGAGTTATTATTTATCTTGTTGTTCAACTCTCCTAGAAAATGTATCAATTAGATGTCAAAAATGCCTTTCTAAATGGAAACCTTAAATAAGAAGTCTACATGAAGATGTCATATAGGTATGGTCAAACAGATAAATGATGCATGCTAAAAAGGGCATTGTATGGGCTAAAAGAATCACCCAGAGCTTGGTTTGAACTACTTAGGGCCTGTTTGGTTACTGGATTGGACTGGGATGGGCTGGGTTAAGGTATCCTCTTGTGAATAATAATTGTTTGGAGGGTTGGGATAGTTGGAATGATAATTGTGATGTGATGTGACATTGATTATGTGTTATATTAACTTTTTTAATGATTATAATATGTTTTTTATGTTAATAAGTGCATTTGAACAAGGTTAAAAACCATTATACCAAAGAAATTATAGAGTCAATATAAGTAATCCCAACCCAAGAATGCAGGATTGAAACCAGGGGTATGCCAGGGTACCCCGAGATACCATGGCAACCAAACAGGCCCTTAAGATTTTAATGATTAAAAAATGAGTACAGTCAGGCAAATGGAGATCATATACTCTTCATCAAAAGGAATGGTACTAAGAAGTCTGTTCTTCAGGTCTATGTTGACGAGATGATTCTCACTGGTGATGATGATGAGGAACTATCTAGCATAAAGAAGGTTCTTTCAATGGAATTTGAACTAAAAGACTTAGGACAACTACAGTATTTCCCTTGGCATAAAGATGGCTAGATCTCAACAATGTATGTGTTTGAATCAGTGAAATTATGCTCTTAATTTACTTAGCGACTCATGTATGTTTGGTTGCAAATCTGTACCCTATCCTGTGAAGACAAACCATAAAAAGAGTAAGGAGGATGGTGAACTTCTTGATGACATGGAGAAAGGGAGATATCAAAGATTAGTTGGAAAATTAATTTATCTTACTCTCACACGACCAGACATCACTTATGCGGTGAATATTGTCAGTCAATTTATGCATTCCCCTACGACTGTCCATGTGAATGTCGTTAACAGAATCTTGAGCTATATAAAGAAGTGCCCTTGCAAAGGGCTTATGTTCAAGAAAAAAAGAGGCATTATAATGACATTACTGAAGTCTGTATGGTTACAATTGTTGTTAAAAGAATTGGGAATTGAAGCAACTATGCCGATGAAGATGTTTTGTGATAACAAAGTTGCAATAAACTTGGCATACAATCCTGTAGTGCATGATAGAACAAAGAACGAGGAGATTGATCGTCATTTCATTCAAGAGAAGATTGACGTTGGCCAATTGTGTCTGGCTTACATGAAATCCGGTGATCAGGTTATTGATCTCTTTACAAAGGGGCTACTTACAACACAGTTTGAGCTGAATGTAGGCAAGTTGGGCATGGTTGACATGTATGCCAAGATTGAGGGGAGTGTTGAGTTGTATGGTTCTTTGGGTGGGTAAACACGGGTTTATGGATGAGTGACCGTTCACTCTGTTACCTTTCTTTATGTACTTATCCCCCTCCTCCTTTCAACTTAAGATTGTGAAGAGTGTCCTAGTCTCTCAAAGAGGGAGATTAGGGTTGTTGTGCCCCCATGATTTTTCCGTCATCCTAGGATTTCCAAATAAATCCTTATCTTTGTTGTTACGATTGTTCTTGTTTGATTCTACATTGTCTTTTCTTTTTATTTTGAAGCTGAAGGGCATTGGTCTATTATTTATGGGAGCCATTGAACCTCCATCCATCTACTGTGCCACTAATTAAAAACTGATGTCAGCTAACTGCAAAATGGTCAGGTGTAAGCCTGTCAGCTTTGTTGCATGAGTACCCCCAAATGGAAGACCACAGACCATGTGTGCATGATTTGCTTTAAAACCCACCAAACTACTCGTTGGATTTCAAAATTGATCATCTCCATATGTGTCTGATGGAATCTAATTATGGCCTCATGATCCTCTCAAACTACCATTCCAGATAGAGAGATGTGCCTGCAGATGTTTGATGATCAGGCCTTTCCATTGACAACCCACAGTGGACAGTGTGCTCCTTGAAACGAAAATAACTTGCTGATTATACTGAACAGTAGAAGATGAACAGAATCAATATGATCTCATACATGGAGATTCCTTTCAAGATAAACTTGAATCCCAGGTACCATCAAATCACACACAAGTTGTGGGGACCAAACCAGCTGGAAAATCGAGTTCAAACCAGGTCAGATTAGATCAAGATGAAAGCAAAGCATGAATGATTCACATGCAAGAGGGGGGAAGCATCATTACATGCAAAGTCCAGGCACAGGTGCACATATGGACATGCACAGTGGGGCTATCCTATTAAGTTTTTGGCATCCCCTTGTTGTTCACATCACAGCACTTATGTTACAGTCAGAGATATAGCCAAAGGGTAGGAGGGGAGAGGCGAATCAAATCCACCACCAGTAGTCCATCTAATGAATGATGCAAATAGGGGCAATGCAGCCGAGCTGCACAAAGCTGAACCATCCCCACCACTTTACATTAATTACCAAACCCTTCCCCCTCCCACTTCCCTGCCAAAAGATTTTACCTTTCTTTTCCTTGAAAGAATGGAAGATATATAAAGGGGGGGGGGGGGGGGGCGGGGGGGGGTAGTAAGAAGGATTAGGATGCATCTGCATGGAAGCTTTGGCAGTGGCAGTGGAGAGGAAGGGTCATTTAATTTTCCTCTGCCAAAAGGGAAGGAGGAGAAGAGGGCATAAAGATGCATAGGTGTATGTATGTGATGATGAGGAGCATCACTGCAAGTAAAGGGGAGGGAAGTAGAAAGTTGAAAGGAACTATCCTCTTCTTGGACTCTTATCACTGTTCTGGAACACAAAAATCTGCTTAGGTAATATATTTAAGGACTTTTGTTTAATTCAGTGATTGTTTTTCTTTGCTTGGAATGGGGACCCAACAACGAAATTTCGATGGACTTTTATCTGGTTGGTTGTTGTGAGGTCTGATAGAAGATTTGACCTTTTTTGTCACCTTTTTACCCAAAAAGTACATGCCTTTTTTTCCCTGCCAAGGTAGAAGACTTTTGAGGTGTCATTGGTTGACTGGTGGTTGCTTTTTAGGGGGGTGAATGTGTAAATAACCCACATGAGGAAGAAAGCATGATTGCCAATGTTTTTAAAATCGAACAGGAAATCAGATGAAAAATGTTGGACCGGGTTGGACTAGGGTTGGGAATAGGATTGTGCTGGTCTAACCCGATCCAAAATTCAACCCGCATAACCCAACCCAAATTTAATTTCAAAATTTAATGGGCAGGTCATGGGCTCCAAAATGAGCCCGTATTGATTATTCGGTAGGGATCGAGCCTGAGAAAGTCCCAACCCGCAAGTCTGATAGCCCGACCTATACGATATAATTCAATCCAGTATATTCAAGTTCGCTCCAAATACCATGTTCTAACTTTTATATCCTTATTTCGAGTTTATAATAAATGCTTAGACCTATTAGTAGTCATATCCGTTAGAGTGGATTGAGGATATTATTAGATTAATATGCAAGATTGTTACATCAATATACAAGAATGGAATCTGTGTCCTCAAGTGTTTAGAGCATATACAACTGTAAGTAACTACATGTATTGGATCATAGTGGCCACATTTACAATAGAATACATAATGATGAATTGAATGGTGATTTAGGTCATCATATTTTTGTACCACATTTTTATTTCCAACATACAACTAATGTCAGAATCATGATTTAGTTATCGTATTTAAAATATTAAATATGCATACATGCATAACAAACAACCAGCTAAATGCAAGAAGAATGGAACACATGATATTGGTGTACATAGGTGTTAAATTGGGCCGGCCCGACCTGAAACTCGACCCATTTTGTTTGGACCGGGTTTGGGCTTGGGTCTGGAATTCGAAAATAAAATAAGACTAAGCCCGACCCATTTGACCATATACTTAAATGAGCTTGGATCGGGCCAACTCAAACCCGACCTGACCTGGTCTGATGCCCAACCCTAGGTTGGACCATGAAATCAAATTGATTCAATCAGATGATGTCATCATTTTTGAAATCAGATTAAAGCAAATCGGTAAGGTCGGGTAATTAAATCAGAATGATTAAAATATTTTACATATTTAAACATACTTGAACAACAACACAACAACAACAAAGCCTTTTCCCACAATTAACTAGGGTCGGCTACATGGATTCTTCGCCTCCATTCAGATCTATCTTGAGTCAATCACGGGCTTATATTTAAAAAACTAAGGCCCTTAGTGCAAATATCTTATTTTCAAACACACTTGAAATATATATAAAATAAATAAACAATACAAATATCTTATTTTATACACAAAATAATTTCTTGAGTATGCAATATTAAATGTTATTAATATAAATATAAATAACATTTAAACTATATACTCGAGAGTAATAATAGTTTAATAAGTTTTTTTTATCCAACCCTTAAAAAGTTGAGATAGAGTAGTCGATTAATTACTTCCCAACACTCATTACATGCATTATTATATTAATATAACTCAAATTTAAATTGTGATCAAATAGTTCAAATTCGATTGAACCAGGTTGCAAGTAGTCGATTGAATCGTTGGTTAGATAAAAAATTCACCATTGATCCGAATCATCAAAATCGATTAACCGTACCAGTTCGAGCCATATTCACCGGTTCAACCGGACGAATGGATGATTAGTGAAACTGATGTACCATACGCAGAGCATAGGAGGATGACCGTAATGGAATCATTTGTGTCTGCCCCCCTTAAGTTTGTTTTGTTGCGATTTGCTCCTGGCAGAGAGACAGCAGCCAACAAGGCTGGCGTTGGTCAAGGCCCACTTGGGCAATCCTACGGCCCAATGAGGCTGATGTCCTCCCGTATATCCCAACAGCCCGCCTGTGATCACACGCCAAAAAAACAAATCATCTTCTGCTGCTCTCCGTCTTTGTTTCTATGCGGATGCCATTGAATGCCAACAAAAGGGGTTGTTGAATATATAATTTGAGGCATCAACGTCATTGATTCCCCATGAGCAACTAAATCAGATGGAGATGTACTGTCTGACCTCACAGTCATCGTTGTCTTTCTCAGGGATGTCTGGAAAGCTCGAGCTCCATGCGAACTCCGGCGCAGCTTGATATGAACTATCAAGCCTATCTCAATCTTGGGTTTGAGGGATTTGAGTCCTAGGGGGGATGGGATCAAGTCCTTATCATAAGCGTGATCGTTCCTTTCTTCTGGTGTTCTTGACCATACACCCAAATCGAGGCCTTGCTGCCGCAGAGTGTTTAAATTGTTTCGTTTACAAATGCTTGCTATTCTGTTATACCACTTACAAGCTAGAAATAATACAATTAAACGTCCAAGTTAACTAAACTAGAATCTCACAAATAATTATACGTCCAAACATTAGAAATTTTCCTTGTGAAACTCGAATTTGGTGTCCGTCTTGTGAGAGAGGTCTTTCGCCAACTGCCGTAGCTCCGGCACCAAAACCTGCTTTCCGCTGCAGAGCACTCCTGCAATAATAATTAATATTGGATTAAAATGGGACTTTTGTAGATCATCAATCAGAAAAAAGAGAGGATATTCATATGAGGAGTCGAAGTCTTTGATGTTGAGGTAAAGCATACGAGATTCCATATTATTGTAGGGAAATTAGCGGTATATATTTTTCCTTGATGTCATGCATACAGAGAAAAATATTAGTTACTGGCTCTGCTGGCTGTGGTGGTGGACTGTGACATGCTTGTAGACGGCACGCCAGTTGGGCCTCGCAAAGTGCTCGACATCGTTAGTTTGATTATGGTGCTTGTTGTTGTTCATGACATCCTTGAGGATGTTTATCATGGGCGTAGATCTGATGGCGAGGCCGACAATGAGGACGACGTCGTAGGGCCCGTCGATCAACAGCCTCAGCAACCTGAATTTTCGTCGAAACGATCATTTAAAGAATGCCCAATATCTCGAAATAAGCTCAAAAAATGTGTCAACTAGGAATATGTCCATGTTTAGACTATACGATCATCGGAAAGCGTACTGGTTAACGTATACTGTCCAAAGCATAAAACCAAGGGAGAGGACCCTCTGCTGTAGAGGGGATTGCAACAGAGATGTTGTAATCTCATTTAATTTTTTTTGTGATTTTAATTCCGAAATCTAACCTTATAGATTGAATCTTATATTAATATTCTACATATCCTTCAAATTTCGTTTAATTTCGACATTATTTGCTATTTTATCTTAATAGTCAATCATTCGGTCAAGATCTAAGTAACTTAAACTCCATTTTAAAAAGATCTGAATCTTCAACCATTAAGATAAAATAGCAAATAATCTCCAAATTAAGTGAAATATGGAGGATATGTAGAATATTAATCTAATATTCAATCTATAAGGTTGGATTTTAAAAATAAAATCACAAAAAAATTAAAAGGATTTACAGCGCCTCTGCTGCAATCCCCTCTACAGCAGAGGATCCTCTTCCTGTTCCGACACATACCCGACGGCGTCTTGTCTTGTTCCGACGTCAGCTCTCAGGAGTCGACTTTCATCTCCGGTTGGTTGAAGCACACCTGCAATATATATAATTTCCAAAATAAATACGGTGGAATTATCCATTTTATTCTGATGCCGAGGCAAAATTAAGATAATCTCAACGATCTTTGCGAAGACAGCCTTGAGCTGTTTGGTCTAGTCTCACACTGCTTGGATGTGTAATCTGAGGTAGTCATCACCGGGTGCCGACGTGATCGAGAAGGGGTGCCTGATTAAACACAGGATTTCGCAAAAAACATGGTTTCAAATCAGAGCTGTGTGGCAAAACTAATCAAGGAAATCGATAATTTGGGTTTTTACAAACCATTGGAGAGGGGAGACAGCAAGCAGTTGACGAATATGTACTGACCACTGGAGTAGTTGAACCCGTTGGGCTTGGTCATGTATATGGTCACCACATTCCCTGCATACACCGCAACCTGCATGGATTTGAGATTAGATTAACCGATCGAAGGTTAATATGGTATAAATTTATCGTAGATCGGTGTATCTATATATACCGCACCACAGCCGCTCGATCAACTCGAAGTTGATTGAAGTTGATCGAGCGGCTGTGTTGCGGTACAGCACCACATCAGATGATCCAAACTTCAAAATTTCGTCTATTTCCATCCAAACATACTGTTCTTTTGGTTTATCACGGGATCTCCATTCTCACGGCCATGCGTACGCCGGCTAGTGCATATAGGAGTGCTACTGATCTCTGGAATCCATGTATGGTAATATATATGTTAGTAAGTCTTAATTAATATATCGTTCTGTCATTTGTCCATTAGAAGAAAATAAACACGAGCTCAAATCATGACGCATTCGTCTCCAGAGTGCTTTTAGACATAGCTTGATTCATTCGGGATTCCCATGAGCTAAACTAAAGGGGGGTGGAATTCAACCTCTCCTCCGAAAGACCAAGCTTTTTCGATTTGACGCTAGTCTGCGACTCGATGCTAATTCGGTGCATAGTCTTATTTATTCCGAATAAAAAGCAAAGTGTATCGTTCATACATCTTTCACTCGAGCGGATGTGCTGCAACTCGGGAGTGTGTTCGAGCGATCGAGCGGTTCGCATGAAATCAAGGGTTTTGTGGGCCCTTACGTGCGAATCGCTCGATCTCGATCGAGCGGCTCGGGCACATTTCCGAGTTGCAGCAGATCCAGTAGAGGATCCGCTCCCCCTCTTTCACCTCCTCTGCATTGATATGTCCATCCACGTTGGTATCCACCCTGCAGGGAAGCATTAGATAGATGGAGATCGATCGTCTGTTATAAATGGCATTTACAGTAGGGGTTGTAATGCACGAACAACGTTGGATGAGGATCCGACAGCCCTCCTAAAGATCGGGATAGTGAACTCGCATCTCAAGATGGGAGATAGGTGATCAGACGATTGTATCCCCCATAGCAGAGTCTTTGCAGCACAGGCTACAACAGACTGATCCTCTCTGTAGATAGAACATATTATACTCAGCAAAGCTCCTAAGACGACCCAACCACTATTCCCATTGCGCCACATCTCCAAGTTTGGTTCCTATTCCAATTGTTGCCCTACTACCAATCCTAGACCCTACTTGACTTAATCACCAATAGACCTGGCCAACGGGCTGGGGGCCCGTCCGCCCAGCCCGCTCATGGGTCGGGCTTGGACTTGGAGATTCAAGCATGGACCGGTCCGACCCGCAAATATATATATATATATATATATATATAGAGAGAGAGAGAGAGAGAGAGAGAAGAGAGAGAGCAGGGAGCCTACACCCAGTGGTGTAGGAAACTCCCTGCACCCACCCCATTTTCGCATTGTTTTTTTTACTTTTTTGAATTAAAAGGTAGGGGGATTAACTTAATATGTTGAGGGGAATAAGTGTTTCAAATTTCATGTAAAATAGACATTCCTAACATGTTCATCTAAAAAGGGTCGATTTCAGCAATTCTGAGACCGTTAAAATTTGGTAGTCTTGATGGAGATGATAGAAGTGTCGAATTAAATTAAATTTGGAATGACAACATGGTGATACATGGTGATCTAAATTCCCCAAGGTTTCATTTTAAAAAAATCAAAAAACAATGAAAAATTAGGCTGGGTGTAGGGAATTTCCTGCACCACCCGGTGTAGGTCCTTTTTCCCATATATATATATATGTGTGTGTGTGTGTGTGTGTGTGTGTGTGTGTGTGTGTGTGTGTGTGTGTGTGTGTGTGTGTGTGTGTGTGTGTGTGTGTGTGTGTGTGTGTGTGTGTGTGTGTGTGTGTGTGTGTGTGTGTGTGTGTGTGTGTGTGTGGTGTGTGTGTGTGTGTGTGTGTGTGTGTGTGTGTGTGTGTGTGTGTGTGTGTGTGTGTGTGTGTGTGTGTGTGTCAAATAGTACATGTATTAATATGATACGCTTTAAGTGTTTCATTTGTAACACTAGTTTTAAATAAAATTAAATAGTTTGCATGTCAAGTAACATGCAAACTACGTAGATTAGTTATTATATAAAGTATACTTGGTATTAATAAAAGCATTTATACATATTAAATACCAATAAAAAAAATCAATGGAAAAAGAACGAAATGGGACATGAACGGGCCCATGGGTGGGCTTTGGACAGAGGTTTTTTAACCTCGGCCCGTTCGGACTGGCCCATGGATCGGCCCCGCCCGCATTTTGGCCAGGTCTAATCACCAACCCATTTGTCGATTGATTGCATTAATTTTTTTTGTGTAGTAGCGTAAATGGATCCTCGTCTAAGATCCATTTACCTGAATACTTGATTTGCAAGGGTAGTTCTCTTTCATGACCTACACAGAAATTGATCGGAAACGGACAACAAGTTGCGCCGTCAATCTCTTTACGTACATGTTGAAGAATATTTGAATAAGCACGTTGAACAGCTCTCCGGCGAACTCCTCCGACCCTTCCATTCCCGTCATCATCAGCATAATTAACAATAGCTCATAACAACAGGGACTTTGAACACCCACGACTGTAAAATGTTGAAATTAATTACGTAACGCTGAAAAAACTATTTATTGCTATATTTTTCCTTTTATTCTTAGAAAATTCGGCTTTATGGATGTGATGATCCATATTTTCATCACCCAACTTTGCATATGGATTACGAACGGCGCAGGAAACATGAAACTTTTGGGCTACGAATACACTGTTGGTTTTTCAAAAGTTTCCTACCATGCACTTCCCCAATTTTGATCGATGAAGGACCTCATCCACGGAGAGCTCTTCCAAGTTCTTCTCGACATCCGGCCACCCGTCGCTGCCGACGTTCTTCGATATAAACTGCAATCCTTTCAACACCCGTGCGGCGTCGGATTTGATCCGGTCGAACCCGGCCAAAGAAGTCATACGTGAATTAAATGGAGGGAATTTTTATTGGTTTCTAACCCTTATCTTCCCCTACTTTATTTCTTGTCTACCTAGTCATCGAGATGCCTAGGTCTCGGAGTTTTGGGTCATAAAATCTTTACAATATTTTTTTTTCTTTTCTTTATTCTATTATTTTAGCTTTAAAAATGGTATTTTATACAATATTTACATACACATGCATGAATGCTAAATGCGGGAATTAGGGGTATTTACATGAATTTACTAAGGTTTTTTATACCAAAATCATAGAATAAAGATGATGAAATGTGGATTCATCAATTTGCTTGCAAGTGAACAGAACATGTTTCCCATCATTATAAATTGACAACTGACCAAGGAACAAGAATCTCGTCTACTCAAGGTTCTAGAAAGAAACCGCAAGGAAATTGGCTGGAAATTTCGGGTCACCATAGGATCAATCCTTCATTGTGTTTGCATTACATCTACCTAGAAGAAGACAACAGGCCATCTCAAGAATTTCATTGTTGATTGAACCCCAACATGCGGGGGGTTGTTATGAATGAAATTCCAAAATGGTGTGATTATAGATTCATATATCACATCTCCGACTCAAAATGGGCAAGTTCCCTACATGTTGTACCGAAGAAATCAGGGATCATCATCGTGAAGAATGACAAAGGAGAGGAGATCCCAATCAGAGTTCCAACTTCTTGGTGTGTCCTTTGTGGACTACATGAGATTGAATCTAGTGATCAAGAAAGATCATTTTTTACTTCTCTTCATCGACCAGATAGTCGAAAGACTGGTCGTGGAGGAGTATTTATGTTTCCTGAATAGATAATATGTTTGTAATCAAGTTGCCATTGTTCCAGAAGATCAAGAGAAGACCACCTTCACATGTTCGTTTGGGACATATGCCTTCCACAAAATGCCTTTTGAATTGTGTAACGCTCCTGCGACATTCCAGAGGGTGCATTGTTGACATGCTTTTTGATCGACTAAGGTGGAATAAATAAATAAAGTGTCGTTGTCCTCAATCGGTCAAACCGATCAAGAAGAAAATTAAACCACTCAAAGATAAATAAATCAAATGTAAGCATCTTCGCTATTTTATTTACCTGGTATAGCGACCAGCGTCGAATACAAGGAGCATGATTTAAAAACTTAGAAGTCGGATTTTAGAAAATAAATTTTTTTTAGTGGTTTTTATATTTTTTTCAAAATTTTAATTTTCAACTAAAAGCAATAAGCACAATCAAATAAAGCACTACACGCACTTCTTTTGTGTTTTTCTAATAAGTCAAAAATAGTCAGAAAATTACAATAAAAATATCTTCGATTTTTATGAGTATTGTACAATTTGATAACTTTTTATGGAATTTTTAAATGGTTTTTGTATTTTTTTAAAAATCAAACAGTGACAAAAAGGATAAATAGTGCACATCCATGAGTAATTTCCAAGTTAAAATATTTAAAATGTCCAAAACTCATGGATGGTATTTTTATGATAAAATATGAGGAGATATTTACAAAAAGAAACTGGAAACAATATTTTTATTTTCTTTAATTTTATGCAATTTTTATAAGTTTGTTGGTGTTTTGTAATTTTTAGGATTTTATGAGATCTTTTCTCGCAAAAATGGTACTAGAGATAAAAGATAATGAAATACAACTAGATAAAATTTTATAGAATTTTTTTCAAAAAAATCGAATTTTTATGATTTTTATAAGATAGACAGGACACTTTTTAAGGATTTTTAATTTTTAATAATATAAAATGCATGTAAATCGACACCTAAAAATCATCACCAAAAATGCATGCTAGTAGGAGCTACATGTAATTTTTAGACAATTTTTAGGGTTGATTTTATACTTATTGCATTAAATAAAAGACATGTAATTAAAAATAGTTTACAGGTACCTACTTGAAAATATGTTAAGTTTTAAGGCCTAGTAAATAACACACATTGAAACTCCAAGGCCAACCATGCAAATTCTCCAGCGAACTTACGCACAACACGTGATACATGGCTCACAAGGGTATAAGTGCAAATATCAAAACATAAACTTCATTCCTTAACCAGCAAGAAGTCAGACAAAATACTGTAATTAACCCAAATTAGCATATGAATACGTACGTGAACTCAACCAATCGGGACTAAAGTGCAAATACAGGAAACTAGAAGGTCCAAACTGTAAAAGTTATTAACTACACATTTTATTTATTGGACTAAAGCGAAATAAGAAAAGTGATAGAGGAAAAGATGCAGTTACCATTGCAGGCACATGTGTGGTGCATAGAGGATTCTGACGGCTGACAACGATGGCGGTGGAGTGCTTGTACGGTCCTAGTCAGATCTGGAACTCAGCTCCTTATCGGACGAAGAAGGAGGTGTCTCAAAGAATAGATGGCGGGGGAACTTCGATCGAGGATGGGCGTCACACGGCTGAGTTGATCTAGTCTCCAAGTGGTCCAGTACCTTCGTGATGGCTCCCCGCATCGACCAAGGGGCTCGGATGGAGGAGTGGACGGTCGGATGGTCTGGAAGGGATGCTCCGCCTGGAGCTGATGCGTCGGAGTAGTAGAGGTTCTGATCGGGGACCCTTCGCGTACTTAAACATGCAAGGATAACCACGGCTCGAAGACAAAGCTTCGACCAAGGTTTATTTCGGCTGAAACTAAAGAAAGTGGAAGGGGGAATGCTAAATGACCCCCGGTGGAAGTGAGGGAGGAGGTCGTTCCTAATCTTTCTTCGGTGAACAAGATCCACGGTGGTCAGGTTGCATAGGAGATGGAGGGTGAACCAGCGTATCGATCGGTGCGGTGAGATGCGAGTGGCGGGGCTCCGACCGGTTGGTTAGAGCTGGTGAACTGGCGGTGGATGATTCGAAAGAAATGGAGTGAAATGTCGAATGCGAGTGTGATAGGGGGTACCTGATGATTCTGATGAGCTCAGGAGCACCGAGCGAGGCGGATGGTGAGGTTATAGCCTCGATCCTACTGCGGCGGGGAGAAGAGGCTTCACGAGGCGGAGCTCCGACCGCGTTGTGAGCTGCGAGCCTCCAAGTGTCTCCTACATATCCAAAGCTACTCTATGGATGATTGTCACTCACCTGAAGGTGGCTAGGAAGGGAATGGTGACGCGAGGAACGAGCTGCCGTGCAATGGAGACGGAGGAGAGTATATATAGGAATGCCTCAAGGTCTGGGAAGATCGACCGATTGAGCGGAACCCTAGATAGATCTGACCCTTCCTAGGGATCTGTGAGGATCACGGATCCTATGAGAGGAATCATGCTCTGAAAGCGAGGCAAAAGGGTGTTGGGTTCGACTGAGAAAAATCAGAGAATGGACTCCGGCGAAGGGAAGTCGGGTCGATTTAGTTGGGGGAGAAGGTTGACTGAGATCAACGATCCCATGTGGACCAATCAGAGTGCAGAATTTACAAAAATAAAAGAATATTAAATACGAAATAGTAAGCGATCTTAAAATAAAATGTGTGTAAAATAAAACATGTTTATTATTTTATAAACTATTCTTCTGTGATTTTTAATTATTTTTATGAAAAATATAAATAAGGTATATACAGTATAATGTGTTATATACAGGTATAACTATACCTATGTATTATGTACAAGTATTTTTATTTTATTATTTTTACAAAAATACATTTTATTTTATATTTTATTTATCTACAAAATAATTTGAGGAATGTAAAATGATTTTTATTTGATTTTTTTAAATTAAGTAAGAGTATTAAATAAATAAGTATTTATAACACATGTGGTCTTTGTTCAATGAATTGTGGATTTAATTTTAATTTTTGTTTTGTATTTTCTAATTTTTATTTTTTATTTTATTATTAGGGCCATAAACAAGTGTTCAAAGATAATAAGGTAGTCATACTTTATCAAAAATAAATATGAATAATTATTTGTACAGATATAGGTGGTATGAACAATAAACAGTATACCCTATCTCTCTCTATTTATTTATTGTGGATCAGGTCAAGGCTTGACCTTCTCTTGTGGTTTGGATCACTCTGTATTTATTCTAAATACATCCTTCTTTTTATGTTATCTTTATTCTTTTATTTTTGGGAAAATAAATGCTAACTATGCAATATTAACAAAGCTCTGTACAATGCTAATTTATTGTATTGACACCAATTTACAGATATTTTTTTCTAAAAAATAAAGCTAAAATAAAAGAATAAAGAATGAGAATCGCAGATTCATCATGCATGTTGGCAGTATTTACATATATGATTGGTAGTTTTCTCATGGTTTTCATGGATGACTTCTATGTCTACGGAGACAGTTTTGATCAGTGCCTTACATATCTAGATTGAAATTTGAAGAGATGTTGCAATGTAAACTTGGTGCTCTCGTGGGAGAAGAGTCATTTCATGATGACTGAAGGAATCATGTTAGGCCATGTCATATCTCAGCGTGGCATGGAGGTTGATCATGTGAAGGTGGACATCATTTTCAAGCTTGAGCCACCTACAAAATTGAAGCAAAGCTGGTCATTCCCTGGGCATGTAATTTTATAGAAGATTCACAAAAGACTTCAGCAAAATTGTTCGACCGTTGATTGAGCTTCTGGTCAAGGAGACAGTTTTCATTGTAGATGCTAGAGTTCTCCAAGTCTTCAATCAGTTGAAAGAATGATCACTCAAGACCATGTCGTACGTCAACCAGATTGGTCTATGCCATTGAAGATCATGACAGATGCATCAAATTATGCCATTGGTGCGATCTTGGGACATAGGAGAGACCAATAACCATTTGTGAATCACTATGCTAGCAGAACATTAACCGAAGCACAGAAGAATTATACCGTCACCAAGAAAGAGCTGCTAACAGTTGTTTCGCCCTAGAAAAATTCAAATCACATTTGTTGGGATCCAAAGTCATTGTATATATAGATCATTATGCCATCAAGTACTTGGAAAGCAAAAAGGATGCCAAACCGAGATTGATCAGATAGATCCTTCTACTCCAGGAATTCGACCTCAAAATAAAAAATAAACCTGGAATTAAAATGTGGTGGACGATCACTTTCAAGACTACTAGAGCTAGAAACTCCTGAGCAGAACATGATACCATTACAGAAACCTTTCCAGACGGGCAATTCTGTCAGTCACCTTGCTTCCCTAATTCGTTTATATTATGAATGATCTTTTTTCCAAGAGAACTCCACAAGATTGGCTGAAGCTGAAAGTCAACAAGTTCTTATCAGATATTCATTTCTATTGGTGGATGATCCTTATTTATTTCGTGATGGGGCAAAATTGCATCTAGATAAGGTGCATTCCTTATGAGGAATATCAAAGTATCCTCGAGCATTGCCACTATTGAGAATCAGGAGGACATCACTCTGTGAAAAGAATGATAATGAAAGTACTCCAGTGCGGCCTCTGGTGGTCGACTCCTTTTAAAGATGCTGAAAAATATGTGAAATGCTACACTCACAATGCCCTTGAAATACATTCAGATATAAGACGTGTTTGATGCGTGGGGGTATTGATTTCATGGGTCTATTTCTTGATAGCGAGGGCTTTGAATATATTCTACTCATTATTGATACGTCAGTCGTTGGGTGGAGGCTATCCCAACCCGAGACGTCGACAGTCGCACTGCATGTCGATTTCTAAAGGAAAATATCATTGCAAGGTTTGAAATCCCTAAAATTCTAATATCCGATGGTGGTAGACATTTTATTAATAGAGAAGTGAAGAAGTTGACACATGAATAATGCATTGAACATCGTGTTCTCTATGCCACTCACAGTTCAATGGCCTAGCAGAATGTTCAAGCATGGAGATCAAGACTATTCTTCAAAAACTTGTACGACCTGATAAGAAACTCGTCACAATTACTTAACTCGGTTCTTTGGGCGTATCGCATTGTGTACAGGTCACCTTTCACTCCCTACCGCTTATTCTATGGCAAGTCATGCCATTTGTTCATGGAATTAATTCACATATCTTTATGGGTAATCAATGTCTACAATTTGGATTCCAAGAAGGTCGAAAAGAATAGAAAGCTTGATCTGAACAGATTACTAGAATTTAGAGACTATGAACTTGATGTACAAGGAGAAGGACAAGAAGTGGCACGATAACCATATTAGCTCAAAGACTTTCGAGCATGGTCAGAAGGTTTGGTGTTTGATGCAAAGTTGAAACTTTTTCTAGGAAAGTTGAAAAGTAAGTGGACAGGGCCTTTTCTAGCAAAACATATACGTGACAATGGTAATATAATGATACCAGTTTTGTCAGATGACACGCAATCTTTCGTGATCAACGGACAGTTGCTGAAGCCATACTTAGAGCATGATACATTCACGTCCGTTGTTGATTCTATACATGTGGTTTATTAAGAAGAACTTGAAGTCGTCGCATCAGCAGAATCAGCCGAGGCTCACAAAAATATTTTTGATTAATTGATTTTTTTTCTTTTCTTCTTTTCAAATTTCATTCTTTCATTCTTCTGATTAGTCACTCATCCTATTCATCGTTGTTATACTTAGGATATGCTTCATCCTAAGTATATGGGGGATGAATGTATACAAGTGCTCATTCTTTGATCCCTCACTTGTCTCCTCAACTCTTGATGTTATGTCTATACATAGGGATATTTTACCCTAAGTATAGGGAGAGACACACTGAGCTGATGATTTTTTCATTCCCACCCTCGACCCTCTCTACTTTGTACACAATCTGTTATACTTAGGATTAACTGATCCTAAGTACTGGGGGAACTGTCAACTTCTCATTTGTTATTTATTTAGTCATTGTAGTATAGACTTTCCTATGCTTAGCACGAGTTATGTCTTCCTTTTTCTCTCTGACCTATGAGGACAAAGCTCAAGCTAAGTATGGAGGGTCGTATATACATTGTATATGCTTTAACTATAACTCGTACTTTCTTATTTTTAATAATATGGCTAGATAATAAAATTTAAATACACATCGAATTCTTCGTAATTATGGTTGATAAGTCGGTAAAAAATATTTTGCAAAATATTTGAAAATGGTTGGAAAATTCTTTGAAAAATCTTTTGAAAATTGTTTGGAAAATATTTTGTAAAATATTTTCAAAGATTTGTAAAAAAAATATATGTGAAAATTTATTTTATTTGTTTGAATAAAATGTTTTGAAAATCTAATTGTAAATGATTTCGAAAATAATTGCAAAATACTTTGTAAATTCTATGCATACTATTTGAAAAACCTTTGCAAAATGATTTTTAAATTTTGTAAATGTTTGTAAAAATTATTTGTCAAAATTATTTACAAAAAAAAGTTTTGAATGTTTGTAAAATTATTTTCATATTATTTGAGAACCGTATGCATAATCGAAGCAAATAAAATTTCTTTACAAACTATGTATATAAAAACCTGTAAGCAAAAACTAACTTAATTCTTGTAAATTCCTGGTGTAAAATCTTAAACTCAACTCTTGTAATTATAGATGCACTCCCGTGTAAATACCCGCATACACTTCTTTTACTAACCCTTTTATTTTTATAAAATCTAGAAAGAAATACAAATAAAAAATCCCTAAAAATTTCAAAATTTTCAAAATCATAAAAATTTGCATAACCTTTTCAAAAATTCTATAAAAAGTTCGAAATTATAAAATAGGCATCATAAATATATTTTCTTGAATGTACATAGCATTTGCATCTTTCGGAATGATCTATACAATTGAACAAGTCTAAGATAAAGTCTGAAGATTAGAGCTTGGTCTAGACCTTAGAGGAACTCATTATGGACTGGAATTGAGATACATTAGGCCACCTTGACTTACTTCTTTGGGTTCCATGAGACTATGTTCATGAGTTGATTCATTGTGTCTAACTAGAACCCTTCATATAATCTGTAAGAGTTTTGAGATAGTGGCTTGATTAAAAACCTTGCACTTAACACTTAGCTCAACCTTGATGGATTGTAGAAAATTCTTGGAGTCTAAATCAAGACAATGATAGGCCGCTTCATCAAGGGTGGCTCAAGAACTATTCTTGGAGATTATCGAAATCAGTATTCTAACCCACTTCTTCTAATAACAATGATATCTAAATACTGAAGACTGGATTGAGACAATGCTTCGCATGAGGAATGGTCTATTGGCGCAACTTTTTTTCAAGACTCCAAAACATGGGTGGACTAAAAGACTCTATATCTGTTGGGGCACAAACAAGAATGTAGAATAGTGCAAGTCAAAGAAAATATCCAAAGAAGAAGCCTGCACCAAAAATTTCACAAAAATATTGAGCTTCTACAAAAGCTTGCTTCTTGGTGAAGACTCGGTTACACTGACCGAGCTTCACAAGGGAATGAAGACTACATTGGTCCATTCTCACTTCTTTTCCATTTTCTTCTAGCTTCCCCCCACCCTTCAGTTATAAAGATTGGAAACACCTGGCCTTAGAAAGAAATATCTGTCTCCACGAGGACGAGTTACCATAGGAGCAGACTCTTTTATAGTTCAGGGACTTATCTGGGAAGAGATGAAAAATTCATACATATGGTTCTATCATTTCAAGGTTGCAAGAGTATGCGACTGAGAGGATAGTTCTAACCTGAATGTGAAGGGAACTGGATAATAGGATTATAGAATCTGAGGGTTGTTATATCACAATTCCCAACCCAAATGCGATTCCGAACAAACCAAGAATCCAAAGGTCTTATCCTATCTCCAAACTTTGATTTTTTAAGACAAGTTTAAAAGTCAAAATTTGTTCCAAGTTCTTTCTTTTTCTTTTCTTTGTTTTTTCTTTCTGCACTTATTAGCAAAAGTGTTTGCTAGGGACTAGCAAAGGCAAGTATATGGGGTGATGAATCCTCATTTCATTACCTTTATTCTTTCATTTTGGCCATAAATCCCTAGTGAAATGCATGTAAAAGAATAACGGAAAGAAAAGAAAAATAATGAAGTGTCAAATACATTGAGTTACTCTAGACCCGAGACCCAGACATCATGATGACTCGATCAATAAGGAATAAAGTATGGGGATGTAGGGTAGAGAAACTGTACAGAAAATCACACAAAAACCCTAGTTCATTTTGCCCAATAATTGCATTTGGGACCCATTTTAGTTTTTCTATTTTTCCTCAAATCGATAAACATTCAACATGAATATTGCACATAAAAATACAAAGAAAAATACAAATTTGATTTCACTAAAAAATAATGCATAATGTGCCCGGGACACCAAAATAAAAAGGCATAAAGGAAACTATGTTGGCCTATATCTTCTCCATACAGATTCAAAACTGGTCAAACTCACTTTATTGTTCATAAAATAAAAAAATCTATTTAATGAAGGTTGTTTCATTCAATTTGGAGTTAAGATGTAAAAGTTAAGTTTTGGTTCATCATTATGCAACGTACCTATATAAAATATTCAATTTATCTATTCTTTATATTTTTATTTTTTAATTTTTATATTTTTTTGTAAATAATATTTAAAACATATGTACATAATTAAAATAAAACAAAACCATTAAAATAAAATAAAAATAAATAATATACTTCAATATATAGGTAAAGTATATTATGATATACCTATAAGATATATGTATATAATTAATTAAGCATATAAATAAACTCAGAAAAATATAATAAAAATACCTAAATATGCATTTAAATACATTATAAATGTACAACATGTATATAATAATAAAATACAAGATACAAATAAAGTATATATAATACACGTATATTTACCTATGTATATACATGTAAATAATAACATGTTATAAATGGCCTTGTAAAGATAAATAAAAATCAACATAAAATACTACATTAAATTACAAACATTTTTATGTTTAACCAAAATCAGTTATATCATTTACTATTTTCTATTGATTTTACAAATATTTTTTGGATCTCTTTTTCCTGGTTGGTCCACGTGGTCCGACCAGGACTCAACAAATGTTGACTTCGGTCAATTGTATGCTCCTCTTCAGTCGCTCTGTCAGAATCACGAGCCGACCCCCTTCTCCATTTTTTTCACTCCACATCCATGCCTCCCTCTCCCTCGAGCCCTTCACTCCTCTGCATCCTGCATATCTGCCTCCCTCGCTGGACTCATGCCCTTCACCTAGCCCATCTCCATTGCACGCAATCCCTCCTTGAATTCAACTGGTCCTCGTCTATAAAGAAACCTTCTCTGCCATTTTGAGCACTTGATCTCTATAAAGCAATTATTATCCTCTCAAACTGGCCCTAAGGCCCATGGCTGGTGAAAGGAGCTCGTGGTTGTCATTCTGCCGCGAGGAGGAGCTGCTCAGAGCCAGATCTTCCCATTGCAGGTGCTTTCTCCGGTGGTTCTACCTCCTTGGTCCCCCGACAAAGTCGAGGCCATTTGCTGTCATTTCTAGATAATCTTTAATCCTAAGTTTCATTTCAATATTTTGATTTTAGTCTTTAGCGTATAAATCAGGTTTAATTTAGAAATCCCCTTTTGACATGGAGCTCGAGCTCCGGGCCAAAATCATCTATTTTTCGCCCATACCTCGCCCGTTATAACATGTCATTTCATCCCCCATCATCTTCCGCATCTTTTCCCTCATCAAGGCAACACATATCCTGCATGAATCTGGTGAATCAAGGCTCTACCTTCCTTTGTCCATCTGAGCTTCGTCGTCCAATTCATCCCCTTGCTTTCCAGCTTCATCTCCTTACCGATGAGCTCCTCCTCGACTTGTGGAATCTTTTGGAGCAAGAACTAGGTCTTGAAGACCTACTGGACCTGTGAATCGAAGCTTTATCAGACCTCTAGGTCTCGTGAAGAAGGCTGAGCTCCAGATCCACCATCATGGGATCTAAACTCCATCAGAGACCATCTGCAGCTGCGGAGGACCCCCAGGAAGCCACAGCCGCCGTCAGAGAGAGGAAAGGAGGTCGGAGTCACTGGGAATCCACGATCGAAGATCGACCCTCACGTATTCTTGGGATGTTCATCCAACGTCCTTAAACACTGTCTGATCAAGAACATGGCCTCGATCTAATATGGGTCATCCAAGCGAAGCGAACCGTTGCATCCTCCAGGTGGTTTGATCCTCCACGTATCAGCCAGATAACGGCCCGATCAACGACCATTAAAGGGGTAAAATACAAATACCCCTATGCCTTTTTGTAATATTTAAGAACCCTATAAATATTTAATTAAGTGTTAAGTTTCATGGGAAAATTACAAAGGAATCCCTATACGTATTACAAATTATAATTAGGTCCACTGCTAGGTCATCTCACGTGATCACCCACGTGAGTGCCCAAATTGCAAGTACACCCTTCTGGTTCCTGTAATTTCCATTTAATAAAAAAAAGCATTTCAGTTCAAAACTTCTGGTATTTTGCATGTAGCACCTTGTATTTTTATTGCAAAAATAACTCTGCTAGCTTGTATATTTTTTATGTAATTTTATTTTTTATAAATAGCTTCCATGCTCCAAAAATTACGCAAAAATAGTGGAATATGCCCAATTGCATGCTCATTCATGCTATGTTTTCCATTTAGCATATAATTAGCATTTTCCATTTATTAAAAATCATAAGGAGCCTATTTATTCATGTTTAGCTTGAAAAATACAAAACATGATAAAACCTACTTTAAAAATTCCAGAAATTAGATATTCTACATTACTATATTTTATCACTCTAGATCAAAATTGTTAAAAATACAAAAGAAAACCTAAAAAATTGAAAATCCTCTCTAACCTTAAAAAAATTAGAAGATTCCCAAAATTTCCAAAAAAATAATTTTTATCTTATATATTACTATATATTAAAAATAATTTTGAGAAAATTTGGACATATTTTATATTTTTCATTCTCAAAACAATTTAGTCTATTTAATCATTCCTTAATTCAACTATTTTGGATTTTAAAAATACAAAAAATTTAGCAAAAAATACTAGAAAATTCACAAAAATAGAAGAAAATATAAAAAACACAAAAACATTTTTTATAATTTTTGACTATATATAGTTATATGTATAAATTGAATATCCTATATAGTACTTATATAGATATATACAATTAAATATACTTAAAATTATTATTAATTATTATAAATATATAATTATTTTTAATACCCTTTAGAAAATAAAAAGGATCATTTTTATTTGTATTTACTGGATTTTATATTTAATTTATATTTAATATATATTATATATTACTTATATTATGCATATTATTACATATAATGATATATCCTTATTATATTAAAAAGAAAAGGAATTAAAAATTAAATAAAAATATAAAAAGAAAATAAAAATTATAAAATAAAAATTAAATAATTTAAAACTCACAAAATACTAAGTATAGCAGAGAGATATCTACATACATACATACATACATTATTTAGAAACAAATAATACTGCTACACCCGTGTGTTCCCTGTGTTTAAAACCCTACACATACTAAACATCTATTTGCAGGGTTTAGAATAAATTTTGACCCCACACTACTTTACATTGTTTGATTATTTACATTGTGAGTTGATTGTTGAATTTATCATCGTTCGTGAGTGGTCACCTTAGCGATTGTCAGTCCTGCCTTGTGAGACCACACGACCGCCTTTGACCTTTGGTATCTCAGACACAACCCTTACTATTTGTATGTCTTTGAACGGGAGTAGCTGCTGTTTTTTAAAGTCGCAGTTTTGCAGCAACCAGATATCTGTTGTAAAGAGTATAATACAACTTGCGGCGGTCAATTACCCTACTGTAATATTTTAGACCCACCTAAACTCTTGAAGAGTACTTACGGCGGATTCACTTTTGCGGTGATGGATTACTACACTTTTAGAGTTGTCGCAAATATTATTTTTGACTCTAGTATTCTCGACGACGTTTTTACGGGGAAACCAAATATTTGAGGCAGAACGCGACCGTCGCAACTATCCATATTTGCAATAGTGTATATTATACAGTTATGTAATATAATGTGCTTTAGTGTCATTTCAAATGTAGGAAGAAAAATAAATAGAGTAAATAAAAAAACCCCAAGTATACTTCAATTCTCAAGCAAAGCCTTATTTTGAAAACATAATAATAGGCGGTTCGATCTTATTTTTTCATCTTAAATACATGCTTCCATAAACTTTCACAACTCATTTATGCCGATGTTAAAGCATAAAGTTGAAAATTTATTACACTCTTTATATCATTTAAAACGAGTCTCTAATTGGAAAGTGAGGCATAGTTGAGACATTTTTTAGTAATTTTCCAAGTATATATCTTACGACGTTTAACTATTCGTTATACAAATGCATTTTAATATATTACTTTAGTTTCTTTTTATTTTATTATATTTATAGTTTGTGTAACTTTGACGTTGAATTCATGTCTTAGGAAAATGTTATTATATGTAGTACAAACCATATCCGTTTGCAAAATATCGACATCCACATTATGATTATCTGTTTTCATATACATATCCATATTTAAATAATATAATTTGTGATTATTCATACATGCATTCAGATTTTTAAAAAGATAAAGATACGATAACACATATATTCGTATCCGTCCGTTTGTATTACCAACGGTAGTACAATACACTATATTGGTTAGGGACACATTAGATTTTATTTTTACTTTTTGTCCCTCGGAGTCCTCCACTCTGGGTCAATCTGGTCTGGTTCAACTAGATCAGACCACCGGTTAGGCACAATTTTTTATTTTCTTTTTAAAAAAAATAATTAAATAAAACTGGCCAAATTAACGAGCGAATGACGGTTCCGATCTAAATGATACGACGAAAGGTCCGATGTGATCCTGTTCTTTTTTATCACCGCCGTTTTTTATAAAGTCGTTTAGCACTCTCCTTGTTTTAGTGGGAGGTGTAATTTACGGTAGTTTATTTTTCCTGCTACAAACCGACGTTTAGTTATCCCTACTTAAATAATAATAATAATAACAATAACAATAACGTGTGTTCCAATGTAAAGAAGAAGAGGCGACACAAAAGAGGGCTCCTACTCCAATCTCGCTCGTTCTCTTATGGATCCGTTTGGTTGATGGGTTGGAGTAGATTGGGGTAACCTGATTAGAATAGTAGTCGTTTGGGATGGTTATGAGGGTTGGAATAAAAAATGTGATGTGATGTCACTATGATTTCTGATAGAATTCCATTCCACTAAAAGATGGGGTAAACCGGAGCCCTATGTACTTCTTACTCTGTCAACGGTGCGCGACTTCTCCTCCTCCTCCTGCAGCGGCTACAACAGAGGATCCATCTCCTTCTCTACATATATATGCGTGTGCAATGCTGCTTTCTTTTTCGTCTTATTTTTATTATTACCTATTCTTTTGGTTGTGGAGCCTTCTTGGGAAGAAATACCATTTGCCGAGCTAAACGAGTTTTCTGCTCCTTTATTTGTTTTTACTTTTCGTCACTGTAGGTCTTAGTTTCTATGATATTATCTACCCTCATTTTTATGCCGTGAAGAGTTATTTTTTAAGCCTTTTCCCAGCAGCATATCGAAAAAATCCATCAAAAAAAGCACCCTTGCCACTTGCCAGCATTAAACGCCGACCGTCATTTTTACTGCTCTTTTCGTCTGTTGTTCGGCTACATATCAACAAATATCCTGCAGAAAAAAACCCCTAAGGGCGTGTTCGGTAGGAGGTTAAGGGGGAATGGAATAAGGGGAATAAGCCCCCAACACGGTTCTCCGTGGTACGACTATTCCCCATTATTTCATCTTATTTCACTCTTATTCCTATCTTTATCCCACCTTACCTACCATTATTTCACCTTATTCTCCTTATTCTTATCCTCCAGACGAACGGAGAATAGACCATTATTCCCCTTATTCCCCATCCTTATTCCTGCTTATTCTCCTACCGAACGGGCCCTTACAGTAAATCGAATACGGCAGCAGAGAACTGGGGAGAGGATGATGCCAACTAAGTTGCGTAAAGTGATGTCAATGTTACATTGCGTGTCTATTAAGTGCGTCCTTTCATCTTCTCACGGCTAGCAAGAACTGTTCCATCTGTTCCTATACCCCAAGCAGATAGCCCAGTATTTATTTTATTATTGTAAACGCTCCTATTTGATTTTGAATGAATTTCCATTGCTACTAATAATTCCTTCTTACTAATTCCCAGTAATAATAAGAGAACCTGCATTATCTATGGGTGCGTTTGGTTCGTGGATTATCCAGGGGTGGATAACCCGATTTTGTATTTGTGTTCGGTTGGTGGGTTAAGGGTTGAGATATTTGTGTGATGTGATTGTATTGGAATTTGAAAAAGTTTGTAGTTATTATGATATGATTGTATTGAAATTTGAAAAAGTGGGTGGTTGTTGTGATGTGACTGTATTGAAGTTTGGAATAGTGAGTAGAAGTTGAGTACTTTATTATTTTTAGATGATATGATGGTATAATATATATTTTTTTATGGGAATGGAGTGGGCCCCACTAGTGGGTTAAAAGTGGGGATTTTAGGGGGTTACCCACCCAAAGTGAGGGTAACCCCACAACCAAACGCACCCTATGGATTTTTTCAATTTTGTTTTCTGTTCTTTTGTGTCAGTATCCAGATGCGTCTGTCTGTCTCGCTGAGTTCCTTCTAATTCTAAACATGTATTATAACTGTCTATAGCAATCCGTCGAATATTACATCGAGCTTCAGTTCTGTATAAATGGCCTTGTGGGAAGGAGAAGTTCCCGCGATCGGCATTGACCTTGGCACCACCTACTCCTGCGTGGGCGTCTGGCAGCACGATCGGATCGAGATCATAGCTAATGATCAAGGTAACCGCATCACACCTTCTTGCGTGGCCTTCACCAATGACGAGCGCCTTGTAGGCGATGGTGCTAAGAGTCAAGTAGCCATGAATCCTAGAAACACCATCTATGGTCAGTTATTGCTCCTCTTCACCGCTCTTTATGCTATCAATGCAGTGATTATGTGAACCACTCGTTGGTTTGTTATATGCAATCCTTTTCAGATGCGAAACGATTGATAGGAAGACGTTACAGCGACGAAAGCGTGCAAAATGACACGACTGTCTGTGTCTGGCCCTTCAAGGTGGTCGCTGGTCCGGACGACATGCCTTTGATCGTGGTGCAGTACAGAGGCGAGGAGAAACGTTTCCATGCCGTGGAGATCTCTTCCATGGTCCTTTCAAAGATGAAGGAGATCGCGGAAGTGGTCGTCAGGCGCTCTGTTAAGAATGCCGTCGTGACTGTTCCTGCATATTTTAATGACTCGCAACGTCGCTCCACGAGGGATGCTGGAACAATCGCAAGTCTCAATGTCCTACGCATCATCAACGAGCCCACTGCCGCAGCATTGGCATATGGCCTTGCCTTGAAGACCAAAGGGAGAAGGGACAAGAGGAGAGTGGTGATCTTCGATCTTGGTGGGGGTACATTCGACGTCTCTGTTCTCGTATTACCTTCAGGACTTAGACTAAGAGAGACAACCATTACCATAACACTCCATTCAAAGGAAGTGGTTGTTACCTCTAGTCGGTTATCTAGTGAGTAAAAGATGGGACATGACTCCATGAGGTGTTCCCCTAAACCCATCAAGGTGCATTTTATCCTCTTCCTATCTACATCAGGTTCTAGATCAACGACCAAAATCATCTCCACAAACATGGAATATTCTGAGGATTCCTCCTTTAGTTTTGATAATGGTATGATCATCGTAAATATACGCTGTAAGGTTGTTATTCCGCCCCACTCAACCAAGTAGCCATGTGTCGATCCTCATTGGACTTTCCATCCTCCTCATTAGTACTCTTTAGAGGATGATTCTAATGGTGACACATATCCTCAGTTCATCTTCCCTCTCCGTTCTGCTGGGGAGTTTTGGAGGAAGTATAAGTTGAATATCAAGGAAAATGCTCGTGCATTGAGGAGGTTGTTGACCGCATGTGAACGTGCAAAGAGGAATCTATCCTTCCTCACCCAGGCAGCTATAGAAGTCGATTGTTTATACAAAGGTATCGATTTCCATATGACATTCACGCGTGCAAAATTCGAGGACCTTAACATGGACTTGTTCAACAAGTGTATGGTGCCACTTGAACAGTGTCTGAAAGATGCTGGAATGTATACGTGGCGTTGTTCTTATGGGCGGGTCTACTCGTATTCCCAAGGTACAAGGCTTGTTGAAGGAGTTTTTCCATAACAAAAATCTCTGCAACTCTATTAGCGTCGACGAGGCAGTTGCTTACGGAACAGCTATAAAGGCGGCCATGTTGGGTGGAAGTCGAAACGAGTTGGTTCAACAGCTTGTTCTTCAAGATGCCACACCTCTGTCCCTTGGCATCTCCACTAGAGCTAACCTCATGTCCGTCCTCATTCCAAGAAACGCACCCATCCCAACAAGGAAACGACGTGGTTTTACAACCTGTTTTGACAACCAAACATCTGTGAGATTTGCTGTATACGAGTTGGGTGGAAGCTGAAACGAGTTGGTTCAACGGCTTGTTCTTCAAGATGCCACACCTCTGTCCCTTGGCATCTCCACTAGAGCTAACCTCATGTCCGTCCTCATTCCAAGAAAGCACCCATCCCAACAAGGAAACGACGTGGTTTTACAACATGTTTTGACAACCAAACATCTGTGAGATTTGCTGTATACGAGTTGGGTGGAAGCCGAAACGAGTTGGTTCAACAGCTTGTTCTTCAAGATGCCACACCTATGTCCCTTGGCATCTCCACTAGAGCTAACCTCATGTCCGTCCTCATTCTAAGAAATGCACCCATCCCAACAAGGAAACGACGTGGTTTTACAACCTGTTTTGACAACCAAACATCTGTGAGATTTGTTGTATACGAGTTGGGTGGAAGCTGAAACGAGTTGGTTCAACAGCTTGTTCTTCAAGATGCCACACCTCTGTCCCTTGGCATCTCCACTAGAGCTAACCTCATGTTCGTCCTCATTCCAAGAAACGCATCCATCCCAACAAGGAAATGACATGGTTTTACAATCTATTTTGACAACCAAACATCTGTGAGATTTGCTGTATACAAGTTGGGTGGAAGCCGAAACGAGTTGGTTCAACAGCTTGTTCTTTAAGATGCCACACCTCTGTCCCTTGGCATCTCCACTAGAGCTAACCTCATGTCCGTCCTCATTCCAAGAAACGCACTGTTGACAAGGTTTTTCACGGTTTAAAATGATGTTTTTATCAAGTCGTTGTTTTCCCACGATAAACCGTTATCAAACAAATAAATTACAGCTACTTGCACAACATATGAAATAATGTATAGGGCAAGTCGAGGTTCGAATCCACAGGGACTTGACAAGTTTGCAATGTAATCACAGATGATTCTCTTTCATCTAAAAGCAATGCAAGAACACAAAGGTGTAACTTAGAGATTAAAATGAGTAGGGGGCTGAAATGTAATTGAATACACTAACCTACTTACGAAACTGATGTGAGTGAAATTGCAAACTAATAAGGGTGTGAATGAAATTTCCGCAATAAATAAAGGCTGAAGAGGATGAATTACACTAAACTCAGAGTTGCCATTAATGAAATAGTTCAAATGCAGGAGTATAAAAAATATAGAGTGAAGAAAATAATTCTCTTCTCTGCAAAGAGCTTGAAGCCCTTTAAATGGAAGAGCATACGCTGTTGTTCTGGGCATTTGTAGAGAATCACACTTGATGGTCGAAAGACATGCAGTGTGGTTGTGAGGGTCCGGCGAAAGGGTGCTCTAGCGGCCATGTACGCAGCAGCAAGGTTGGGCTGTAACGGGGATCCATGCTCGATGACGCAGGCTGACGTAGATGGCCATGCACACGGCCCAGCCACAGGTGGTGGAGCGTACTGGAGGTGCGCACAGCAGCTCCTGCGCAAGGGGAGAGTACGCCGGCAGTGATGGTGCGAGATGCACTCGCACACGCGTTGCTGGATCCAATGGCTGGAGCTGAACGTCGGGGTGCTACTCCTGCGAGAAAAGAAAACGAGAGAGAATGGTGCTGCTGGGCCTGCACGAAATGGAATGAAAAAGAGAAATATGATGTGCGTGAGGTGCTAAAATGAGAGGGTGGGAGATAGGTGCGTGAATGGCAAAGTGGAGGGAGGGAGGGGTGCACATGAAAATGGGAGAGAAGAAGTGTTGCTGTGTGTGAGAACAAGAAAAACGGGAGGGAAGAGTGCTTCACGGGTGCATGAAAAAATGGGAATGGAGAGAGAGAGAATGGGGAGAAGGGGTCTATGCGTGCATGGAAAGAGTGGGGGGGAGGAGTGTGAGTGTACGCATGAAAAATTATGGGGGAATGAGAGAGTGTCCGTGAATGGGGGATGAGGGTCTCCTTTTATACTTGTTTTGTGCAACCATTCATAATGAGTCCCCATGCACATAAAGACAAACACTAATTGCATGTGCATGGGGAAGGGATGGGTATGGGGAAGAGATGGTACGTGGGTGGCTCCATGCATGTTTTAATGAGTGGGAAAATTATATTAGTCCCCCTCCCTTTTTCTTATCAACAAAAAATGTTAAAGGAATGTGTATCCATCAATGTGCTAGTTGTTGATTAAACTCCATGACATTTTTAATTTCTTTTAGGATACTTCTGGAGTAAAGTAAATTTCTTCAGGGTGATGATTTAACAGGATTGATCATTTATCTTTGGTAAAATAATATTTTCCATTATATAGCTATATAGCAGAATTCATTGGGAATAATCTACCTGATGCAGAATTATGAATGTGTCGATTTTATTCTATGTAATTATGTGGTTTTCTCTTGATGTGTGTATGGAATAATTTAGACATAATTTAAGTGAATTCAGAGTTTGTAACCTAAGACTTGATACTGTATTCCACATAATTTGAGCATATTATCTTGTCAAATCATATAATCATCACACCCCCATACTTAAATCTTGCTAGTCCCGAGCAAGAATAAGATAAGAAATAATGAAGGAAAATAGCCAAGATAGATTGGGTGAGGGTTTGCAGTAGACATACCCACAAAGTCTTGAGTTTTGAGATCCTAACCACACAGACACACAAACTTTAAGTATAGTTGACCCATGGATTAATGATTTTATTCGAATAGTCAACTCGACTCGAGTTTTGTAGTTTCAACAGTCTCTCGGTTCTGAAAAAATCAAGATGGTTTCAGAAAGGCGATCAAGTCAGATCATTCTAATCAACATGTATTCTCTTTGACCTTGAATGGATACAAACGGTGTTCGTGATGTTTTAGCTTTCGTGAGTCAAGAGAACGAGCTAACAACACAATCTATCAAGGTACCGAATGATTCCCTACACATACAGCCTCAGTCCTCACTTGAATTCAGGCATATTCTCTTTTCACCCAAGTATGTCAGCATCAAGAAATAGGTCATAATTCTTTGGGAAAATGTGACTTATTTTTCGGGGTTTTCCGTAGACCGCTTTGGTCCGTTGCTCTCATTCTTTTCTTTTTGCAGAGCATAACCCTGGCCTCTTTGGGCCTCTTTTAAAAAATTAGGTAGCATCATTGGGCTGCTGCCATGGCTTTTTAGTGGAGAAGGGTTATTTGGTGGTCTTCTTGCTTTTGCTTTGCTTATCTTTGTATGAGTGTCGTTTTTGGCATTTGTATTGAGATATGCCTTTTTGTGGTGTTTTTGTCTTGGGTTTTGGCATCAAAAAGGTAGTATCGGCTTAATATTGACTTTGGAGGAGTGATACTGGCTTATTTGCTGACATACTTAGACTAGAGAGATCATGTTGCTCCCGAGTCAAGTTCCTTCACTAGCTATAGATAAGGTTCAGGCATTGGCACAACCAAGAGGACAACTCCTCACCTCAACTAGACTGTAATTGTATCTCGTAAACTCAATCAATCAAGCTAAGTGCAATGTGCATTGTTCAATATCCACTGAAGAGTTTAAGAGTGCTACTAGTTGCTCAGGTGATCTAGTTAGATACAGAGGTTCATTCATCAGTAGAATTAGTGGAACTGAGAGAATAAAGTCCATATGGACCTGAAGAAAGCTTAAAAACTCATGCCTAGTGAGATTCTGATGAAGTTAAGTGGATTAAGGTCAACTCAACCTCAGTCTATGATTTATGCAGTGAAGATCTGATTTCTCAAAATAGGATAAAACTAGGAAGGATGTATTTTTGGTGGTTTTCTTGCTTTTGAAAATATTTTTAGGGGATTTTTTTTGCAAAAGAGAGTTTTTTTAAAGAGTATGCAATTTTGAAAAACTATGCAGACACCCCCCCATACTTAACAGAAACCATGTCCTCATGGTGAAGATAATGTGTAATAGGAGGATCAGAAGGGATGTGAAATGTATTTTTTTCTTTTTTTTTGGAATGTAATGTAGAGGGGTAACCACATACTTATCTAATGCAATGCAGTGAAAATAAACATGCGAGCAGTAAAACGAAAAGATACCTGTGAGGGGAGGCTCATGAGAGTGCATGATTTAACGCCTCAGCTAGGCGATGCGGTGGTTCATTTTTCCTGCAGAAGGTATGTTGTGCAAACATGCATAGGACCAAATGGTTCAACAATGGGTTTTAGTCTTTGACCATTGACTCTGAAAGTGGCTTTAGTGTTTGTGTCAGAAATTTCTATCGAGCCATTATCGAATACTTGAGTTACAATGTATGGTCCTTTCCATTTTGATCTCAGTTTTCCTGGAAATAACTTCAGTTTTGCATCAAATAGCCATACTTTTTGATTTTCCTTGAATGTTTTCCTCGAAATGTTGGCATCGTGCCACAACTTGATTTTCTCTTTGTATAGCAGGTTGTTATCATAGGCTTGTGATCTCAATTCTTCAAGTTCATATAAGTCCAATAGTCGTCTCTTCCCAGCCTCATCATAATCCAGATGGCATTTCTTGATTGCCCAGAGTGATTTGTGGTGGACCTCTACAGGTAGGTGACACGACTTTCCATAGACTAACCGAAATGGGCTCATACCTAAGGGTGTGCGGAAAGCGGTGCGGTAGGCCCAGAGAGCAGAAGGTAAGTGTTGGGACCAGTCTTTACGATCAGAGCGAACAATTTTCTGGAGGATGGTCTTGATTTCTCGATTTGATAGCTCAGCCATTCCATTGGTTTGTGGATGATAGGTAGTTGAGACACGGTGTTCGACTCCATTTTTCTTGAGTAAATTCTTAACTGAAGCATTCAGAAAGTGGGTGCCTCCATCAGTGATTACCACCTTTGACAATCCAAATCGAGAGAATAGGTCATTCAAGAACTTGACAACGGTTGTGCTATCGGCAGCACGAGTGGGAATGGCTTCTACCCAACGAGAGACGTAATCAACATTGAGAAGAATGTGTTGGTAACAATGTGATGTGGTGAAAGGCCCCATAAAATCTATACCCCAAGTGTCAAAAATTTCAACCATATATACTGGTTGGAGGGGCATCATGTTGCGACGGGTCATTGTTCCGTTGGTTTGACAGGCAGGACAAGATTGAGCAAAATGATAGGCATCTTTAAAGAGTGTAGGCCAGTAGAAACCGCATTGTAAGACTTTAGCGGCTGTGCGCTTCCCTGAGTGGTGTCCTCCACACCCAGAAGTGTGACAGTGAGTTAGGACATCGTTGACTTCAGATTCAGGGATGCATCGTCTCCATATCAAATCAGTTCCCTTTTTAAAGAGCAAAGGGTCTTCCTAGTGATAATATCGGGCTTGGGACTTGGTCTTATCTCTCTTATGTTTCGGCCAGTCATCAGGAAATGTGGAAGTTACGAGGTAATTGACGATGTCCGCATACCAAGGGAGTTGAGAGACAGACATTATATTCTCATCAGGAAAGCTTTCAGAAATTGGGATTATATATGTGTTTGAGGAAGGGAGTCGTGAAAGATGATCAGCCACGACATTCTTTGCTTCGGCTTTATCTTGAATCTCTAAATCAAATTCTTGGAGCAGTAATACCCACCTAATGAGTCTAGGCTTAGCATCGGTTTTTGTGAAGAGATATTTCAAAATCGAGTGGTCTGTGTAGATTATGATGTGAGATCCTAAGATGTAAGACCGAAATTTCTCTAAGGAAAACACCACAGCCAGAAGTTCTTTTTCAGTCACAGTGTAGTTCTTTTGAGCATCATCCAGAGTTTTACTAGAATAGTGAATGGCATAAGGTTTTCCATCTTTCCTTTGACCCAATACTGCCCCCACAACATAATCAGATGCATCGCACATGATCTCAAATTCACAGTTCCAATCTGGGGGTTGTAGGATGGGTGCTTCAGTGATGATTTTCTTCAGGGTTTTGAAAGATTCAAATGCGTCCTCAGTAAAAGTAAAGTCTTGATCTTTTTCCAGTAATTTTGTGAGAGGACGGGAAATTTTTGAAAAGTCCTTGATGAAGCGGCGGTAAAAGCCGACATGACCTAGGAATGACCTTACGCCCTTGATGTTCACTGGTGGACTTAAATGGGTGATTGTCTCAATTTTTGATGGATCTACTTCCATCCCTTTCTTTGACACAACATGTCCTAACGCAATCCCTTGTTTCACCATAAAATGTGATTTCTCCTAAGATAATATCAAGTTCACTTCAATGCATTTCTGGAGGACTCTATCCAAAAATCCCATCTAAAAAGCAGAAAAATTCTTTTCCGGCTAGCTTCTCAATGATTTGGTCAATGAATGGTAATGGGAAATGATCTTTTCGAGTAGCCTTATTGAGTTTCCTATAATCTACACAGACTTTCCAAGATGTGGCTACTCTGGTGGGTATGTCCTCGCCTTTCTCATTTTTGACAATGGTTAATCCAGCCTTCTTGGGGACAACTTGGAGAGGACTGACCCAAGGGCTGTCAGAGATAGGGTAAATGATACCCGCACTTGCCCATTTATAGATCTCATTCTTCACAACCTCTCGTAGATTGGGATTCAGTCGTTTTTGCATTTCCCGAGAGGGTTTACAATCATTTTCCAGATATATGTGATGAGTACAGAATGTTGGGTTTATTCCTTTTAGATCCGTTATTTTCCATCCAATGGCCTGGGAATTCTTTTTCAAAACTCTCATGAGCTGACTTTCTTGCATATGGTTTAGGTTGGCATTGATGATAACTGGTAGAGTCTGTGCATCATCCAGAAAAGCATACTTCAGATCTTTGGGTAGTGGCTTTAATTCAACAGTGGTTGTTGATGGATTCAGAGTTGTAGTGTTTCCTGAGTCTATTACAGAAATAGTCTCAAATGGTGGTTCCATCATGGGCATGATCATGGTTGAGGTCAGTGTGAGTTCAGAGTCTAAAGTGTCCCAGGCATTATCAAGCTCATTAATTTCTTGTCCGGTGAGAGGGCATGGTGGAGCTTCTAGTGCAAGATTCAAATTGTAGGTGGTAATTTCATGAGAAGTGTTTTTGTAAGTGGATCTAGAGGTGTTCAGACTAACCTCTAAAGGATCTTTGGTGAGGTGGATTGGGGCAAAGTCTTTTTGAATATTTAGAACAGCACATCGTTCTATCCAACCACATTCTTCGGTCTCAGATTCAGTGGGAGTAGGGGTGACAAGATCAACAGGAATGACTTGGCCATTGATTTTAAATTCAACTCTTCCAACCTCATAATCAAAATGAGCTTTAGCAGTGGCTAAAAATGGTCGTCCTAGTATGATTGGTGTCTCACTCAATATATTTGCTTGATCCATATCCATTACAACAAAATCAACCGGGAATTTATGACCTTGAACATCAACTATCACATCCTCAAGAAGTCCTTTTAGTCTTTTCACAGATCGATCAACCATTTGCAAAGTCATTGAGATAGGTTTCAGTTTTCCTAGGTCAAATAGCTCCAGAATAGCAGTCGGAAGAAGATTGATGGAAGCACCATTATCTAGCAGTGTGTGATCAAAGGTCAATTTGCCAATTGTGCATCTAACTAGAGGAGCTCCTGGGTCCTTCTTTTTGGTGGGTAAGAATTGGGAGATGGCATTGGTTGTTGCTCGAGGGAGCACATATCTCTCAATATCTTCATTGTCCTTTTTACTTTTTCCTTTGGATGTTCGTTTTGGTGTGCATCTGTCCTTCAAAAATCGGGAGAAGGCTGGAACTTGTTCGAGGGCTTTCAAGAGCGGGATTTCAATGACGATGTCCGAGAATAGTTTTTCTAACTCTGGATCGATGGTGGATGATCGCGGATTTCTTCGATGAAGAGCTCCGGGAAAGGGGATGGTTATGGTTGGGGAGGAAGGAGGGAGCATGGTTGTTTCAGCTGGTTTCTCTCCATCATCAAACTCTTCATCAATTTCAATTTGATCCTCAGAAGATAGTGGTCTGGTGTAGGCAGAAGTGGTTTTCCCATTTCTCAAAGTGACAGCATTAGCAGATTGGTTTAGATGGGGTGGGGTTTTGAAATTGACTTGATTTCTAAGCGCTTGTTGTGGGTTCCCTTGGTTTGTCCTAAAAGGTGTAAAAAATCCTTGATTCTGGCTTTGGAAACCAGGTGGTGAGGTGAAAGATCCGACAGGTGGAGGAGTTTGAAGTACTCCAGATGAGCTAGCCTTATTGGTATTTGGATTGGGCAACGGTTGAGGTGATAAGGCTAGGATGTACGATCTGATCTCGGCGAATTGACGGGCATTCTCAGAGTTGGCTTTTTATTGGGCTTCAGTGTCTTGTTGTTGACCTATAGCTAGTTGTTGTATTGCCTGAGCCAAGGCGTCGAAATTTACCATAGTGATGGAGGGTTGAGTCACGAGCGGTGCTATCAGTTGTTTGGGTTGGGGGGTGTGATTTTGAAAATGATAATTGTTCTGTCCATTCCACCCAGAATTTGGTTGCTCTCTCCATGTGTTGTGGTTATTTGAATATCCTCCTCCTTGATTTCTCTGCACCCAATTCACAGTCTCCAGATTTATGTCTTGGTTATGGGTGAATGTGGTGTGGTTAACTTCCTGATTGGTGGGATTATTCATGACCAACTTTTCTATGGCTTGAGTCATGAGGTTCATTTGTTTTGAGAGGGTTTCCCATTTGTCAGGATTCTCATTGCTAGATCTCTCATGATCAATGATATTGATTGTCCTCGTGTTTCCACCGTATTGTTCAATTGATGAACTATTCACCGAATTGTCAGCCATATTTTCAAATAATTTCCAAACGAAATGCTCATCACGGCTGATGTAATTTCCATCGCAGGAGCCATCAATCACTCTCTTAAATGATGTATCTATACCCTCATAAAATATCTGAACCAATTTCCATTTGGGGATTGTATGATGAGGGCATTTCCTTTGTAATTCCTTAAAACGCTCCCAGGCTTCGTGGATGGGTTCTCTGTTTTTCTGGGTGAAAGATGAAATAGCTTGTCTCAGAGCGTTGGTTTTTCCTATGGGAAAGTATTTCTTGATAAAAGCTTCTCTTAAGACATCCCATGAAGTGATAGGGGTTCCGTAATTCCGAAGCCATTGGAGTGCTTTGTCTTTGAGTGAGTGGGTGAAGGCTTTCATGTAGATGTATTCTTTTTCTACCCCAGGAATACTCATGGTGTCACAGGCAGATCGGAAATCTTGGATGTGGAGGAAGGGATCTTCAGAGTCATTTCCATAGTATTTTGGGATTAAGGAGAGTGATGTGGGCTTTATCTCAAAGTCTCCTACCTCAGGCGGGATTTGGACCCAATGAACTAAGTCTTCTGCAGCCGGGTTGTAATGTGTACTAATGGGTGGTGGTCGGATGAGAGGTGCTATGGTATGGCGAATTGTGGTATTTTCTTCTTTCAACAGTTGCAATTGATGCAGGATGAGATCCATAGGGTTTGGTCTTTCTTCTCCCATGTTTCCAAGGTCAGTTGAAGGAGATGGGTTGGGGTTTCTCCTATAAATCGGGTCGTACTCTAATGGTTGTTGCACTGGATTTTTCAGAGACTTACGACCTAGCATACACAGCACAAACACCAAGCAATTTGTTGTTTCACCAACTCACACAAAAAATACCGCGGAAGCGGTTATCTTTTCGATTTTAATTTAGTGATCTAACAAAAGTTTTCAGAGAAATTAGAGTCCTTAAGGATGAGGTGGGTGTGGAAGATTGTGAGAAATCGATGTCCTAATCCGGCTGGGGGATCCAGGGTGCGGTACTCAGATCGAGGATCTGCTTCTTCCCACAAGAACATGCACCCAACGCGTCGAGGAGTTACGATCTCTCTCTGCAATCCCACGTAGCACTAGGGATTTTTGTCTCTATCCAAGGGTTCTATGTGCTCGTGATTTTTGTGTCATACACGTGCATCAAACAAGCATTCAGAATTTGTCTGCTTTCTGCTCGGGCCACTGCGGTGGCCTTTCAAGCTTATCTTTTTAAATGATCAACACACGATTTGGTGGTCTTTGAATTAGATTATCAGAGGGAGAAGACCACAGAGATGATGCAAAGAAGAAGTGTTTTTTATTTTTTTCCGGTTTAAGTTCGGAGCGCAAACAAATGCAGGAAATTTTAAAAACCTAAGATGCTTAAGAGAAAGATGGACTCACAGTGTTCTGCACTTCTCTCGTTAATCCGTAATATTTTGTCCTGCTGATGGCGAGCTTTTCCGAGAAGGGAGGGGGAAATTAAGAATACAATTTTTTTTACCAAATTACAAGTTTGCTAAAACAAAATGCATGAAAAGACAATTTTTTTCTTTTTGAAACCTAAGTACCTGTAAAACAAAGAAAATGCACGGATTAGATAATTGAAAATGAGAAAAAATGAAGAAGGAAAATTGCAAACATTGCTTAGTCCCCGGCAACGGCGCTAAAATGTTGACAAGGTTTTTCGTGGTTTAAATGATGATTTTATCAAGCCGTTGTTTTCCCATGATAAACCATTATCAAACAAATAAATTACAACTACTTGCACAACATATGAAATAATGTATAGGGCAAGTCGAGGTTCAAATCCACAGGGACTTGACAAGTTTGCAATGTAATCACAGATGATTCTCTTTCATCTAAAAGCAATGCAAGAACACAAAGGTGTAACTTAGAGATTAAAACGAGTAGGGGGCTGAAATGTAATTGAATACACTTATCTACTTACGAAACTGATGTGAGTGAAATTGCAAACTAATAAGGGTGTGGATGAAATTTCCGCAATAAATAAAGTCTGAAGAGGATGAATTACACTAAACTCAGAGAAACTTTTGCCATTAACGAAATAGTTCAAATGAAGGAGCATAAAAAATATAGAGTGAAGAAAATAATTCTCTTCTCTGCAAAGAGCTTGAAGCCCTTGAAATGGAAGAGCAGACGTTGTTGTTCTGGACGTTTGTAGAGAATCACACTTGATGGTTGAAAGCCATGCAGTGTGGTTGCGAGGGTCCGGCGAAAGGGTGCTCTAGCGGCCATGTACGCAGCAGCAAGGTTGGGATGTAACGGGGATCCATGCTCGACGACGCAGGTTGACGTAGATGGCCATGCACACGGCCCAGCCACAGGTGGTGGAGCGTGCTGGAGGTGCGCACAGCAGCTCCTGCGCAAGGGGAGAGTACGCCGGCAGTGATGGTGCGAGATGCACTCGCACACGTGATGCTTGATCCAATGGCTGGAGTTGAACGTCGGGGTGCTACTCCTACGCCTGCGAAAAAAGAAAACGAGAGAGAATGGTGCTGCTGGGCGTGCACGAAATGGATTGAAAAAGAGAAATATGTTGTGCGTGAGGTGCTAAAATGAGAGGGAGGGAGATAGGTGCGTGAATGGCAAAGTGGAGGGAGGGAGGGGTGCGCATGAAAATGGGAGAGAAGAAGTGTTGTTGTGTGTGAGAACAAGAAAAACGGGAGGGAAGAGTGCTTCACGGGTGCATGAAAAAATGGGAATGGAGAGAGAGAGAATGGGGAGAAGGGGTCTATGCGTGCATGGAAAGAGTGGGGGGGAGGAGTGTGAGTGTACGCATGAAAAATTATGGGGGAAGGAGAGAGTGTCCGTGAATGGGGGATGAGGGTCCCCTTTTATACTTGTTTTGTGCAACCATTCATAATAAGTCCCCATGGAAATAAAGACAAACACTAATTGCATGTGCATGGGGAAGGGATGGGCATGGGGAAGAGATAGTACGTGGGTGGCTCCATGCATGTTTTAATGAGTGGGCAAATTATATTAGTCCCCCTCCATTTTTCTTATCAACAAAAAATGTTAAAGGAATGTGTATCCATCAATGTGCTAGTTGTTGATTAAATTCCATGACATTTTTAATTTCTTTTGGGATACTTTTGGAGTAAAGCAAATTTCTTCAGGGTGATGATTTAACAGGATTGATCATTTATCTTTGGTAAAATAATATTTTCCATTATATAGCTATATAGCAGAATTCATTGGGAATAATCTATCTGGATGCAGAATTATGAATGTGTCGATTTTATTCTGTGTAATTACGTGGTTTTCTCTTGATGTGTGTATGGAATAATTTAGACGTAATTTAAGTGAATTCAGAGTTTGTAACCTAAGACTTGATACTGTATTCCACATAATTTGAGCATATTATCTTGTCAAATCATATAATCATCACGCACCCATCCCAACAAGGAAACGACGTGGTTTTACAACCTGTTTTGACAACCAAACATCTGTGAGATTTGTTGTATACGAGTTGGGTGGAAGCCGAAACGAGTTGGTTCAACAGCTTGTTCTTCAAGATGCCACACCTATGTCCCTTGGCATCTCTACTAGAGCAAACCTCATGTTCGTCCTCATTCCAAGAAATGCACCCATCCCAACAAGGAAACGACGTGGTTTTACAACCTGTTTTGACAACCAAACATCTGTGAGATTTGCTGTATACGAGTTGGGTGGAAGATAAAACGAGTTGGTTCAACAGCTTGTTCTTCAAGATGCCACACCTCTGTCCCTTGGCATCTTCACTAGAGCTAACCTCATGTCCGTCCTCATTCCAAGAAACACACCCATCCCAACAAGGAAACAACGTGGTTTTACAACCTGTTTTGACAACCAAACATCTGTGAGATTTGCTGTATACGAGTTGGGTGGAAGCCGAAACGAGTTGGTTCAACAGCTTGTTCTTCAAGATGCCACACCTCTGTCCCTTGGCATATCCACTAGAGCTAACCTCATGTCCGTCCTCATTCCAAGAAACGCACCCATCCCAACAAGGAAACGACGTGGTTTTACAACATGTTTTGACAACCAAACATCTGTGAGATTTGCTGTATACGAGTTGGGTGGAAGCCGAAACAAGTTGGTTCAACAGCTTGTTCTTCAAGATGCCACACCTCTGTCCCTTGGCATCTCCACTAGAGCTAACCTCATGTCCGTCCTCGTTCCAAGAAACTCAGCCCGCGGAGGAGCAGGTGATGAGCAGCATGGAGGAAGCTTGCGGCGGAGGAGAAACTCAGCCCGCGGGTGAGGTGGGAGGGAGAAGGATGGCGTGGTTTGTAAATAAGAATGTATATTAGGGATATTTTTGTATTTTTTAACGGATTCCGTCAATCATAAAGCTCATCCCAGACGGAACATGACACAAGGGTATGTCATGTAAAAGTTAAGCATTACTCAGGGCTTCTCATGTAATTCGCGATTATGCAGGGTTATGAATGTTATTGCAAAATTACTCAGGGTTATGGGTGTAATTATCCCTTTTATTAATTATCAAATTATTTCTATTATTATTTGCATCCGATTCGTATTCGTTTTATATTCGTATATAACAATATTCATATAAGGGTTCATATTTTAAAATATATAAGAATATGAGTATACTTATATTCATATCCGCATCCAACCATTTTCATCCATTGTTATATATTTTAAAAATGAATGATCCAGCAATGAATTAAAAACGATTCCATGCATCTTCATCGGGCCCTATAAGCTTGGTGCCATCTAGATCGAGGAGTGTGGGCACCAATACTATGGTCCGTATGTATCATGGGTTAAAGAATACAAGGTTTTTTACACTTTTGTTCCTTCGAGATTCTACAATTACAGTTATGATACTTTTTTTGCAATATTTTTTTTGCAATAACACACACAATCCTGTATTTTTTTTACAAATTTACAGTATTTCCCTTATGTTTAATAAAAATAGGAGTGTAAGTGTACTAATTAAAGGCAGTACTGTGAATTCTGTAAGAATAAATGGTCACGAATGTTATTGCAAAAAAAAGGGTAAAGGTATACCTATAACTGCAGAATCCAGGAGAAGCACAAGTGTAAAAAACCCAACAATAAAAGTGAGATCAATTGGGCTAATGAATCAACCTAGCTGAAATAAAGTGACTTGTATTGATGGTCAACATGTCAATATAAGTTGTGGATTTATTATATTTGATATTTTTACATTGCTACTATTATAAACTTTATTAATTACACAACAACCCTTGACTTCTTCATACTCACCTCATAACCTCTACAAAGTTACTAACTCTTACACCATACATGCTTAATCATTTGATCGAAAAAGTGAACGGGTCAAAAATATGTCAAGTTTACCTTCTTGTTTATTTAGCACAAATTGCAAAAAAGGACCTCGACCATGAGTCCCTTCCCAATTATGGGTCTCATTTTCCAAATATAACAAAGAGGAGCCCGAGCTTTCAACTTTACAATTTAACTTTGAAACAGAAGAGTCATGCAAGTTTACAAGGCCGTGTACTTGTGAAAAAAACAATATTAGAACTCTTCATTACATTTCAAAAATGAAATCTCTAGTTGAGAATGACACATAGTTGGGTTCTTATATGTAGTTTACCCTTAAATTTAGAAGACAATGTCATTCTTCTTCTTCTTCCTCCTCCCTTCTCCCTCCCCACTGCATGTCAGACTTGTTGCTGCCCTCGAGCCACACCCTCACCTGTCGCCCCTCCTCTGCTTGTGCTTCCTCCTCCTCCCCGCCCCAAGCCTCCCCTGCCTCCCCGTCCCCGCTTACCCTCAGGCCACCTCTGCCGTCGTCCCCCTCCTCACCATCTCACCATCATCCACTTCCCAACATTACAGAAATTAGATGGTGAGAGGGTATGGGGGGGGGGAGTGGGGTGGCGATGAGCAGCATCCCACATCCTATGGTGAACGCTAGATGGCCAAACATAGATTTTAATAAATTATTTTTCTCTCAGATGACAAACCTGCAAATAACATTAGAATTTAATAAATTATTTGCATTGGATATCAAGAGGGTTGCAATGGAGTCGCCATCGATGTTTAGCCTGGAAGAAAGAGCAAGATACATGAGAAGGGGGAGAAAAAAAAGAAGAGAAAGGAAGGAGATCGAAAGGAGGAGATAAAAAAATCAACCATTGAATTTTCTTTCTGGTTTGATTAACTCAAGAGTTCAAGAATGATTAAAATGACTGCACGACATAAGACGGAGTAAGTTTGTAGGGTCGCGGGGTAAATATGATGAAGTCATGGGATGTGGTATAATGTGCGGGTAAATATGATGAAGTCATGGGTTGTGGCAAGAGCAATCATGCATATTTTAGTGGCTGGAAAATTTTGATTTCAGGGATAAGCCACTCAACTTAACTTGATAAAACCTACGTAGAAAATCATATTGTCGACCACGTAGGCCCCCACCGTAAAGAATACTAGGATGTTCCCCGCGCTTCGCGGTTGAAGAAAATGATTAAAATAAAATAAGGGTAAAGTAAATAAACACAATATTCAAAATTAGGCTAATTTCTCAATACTATAATTTTGATATTGCAATTCTTCAAAATATCTATACTTAAATTCTTTGTAAAATATTTATGTGAATACATACACTTTATAAATTGGGATATGTTTAAGATTTGAAACTTATTTTAATAAATTATGGTTTTTTTTGAGATTTTGTGAGGTTTATGTACTTAAGAAGTTTGTGATTATGTTTGTATAATATTTTTTATTATTCAAAAACACTAAATATTGGAAATAATGACTTCAAAAATATATAATTAAAAAAATTCAGATATAAAATCAAAAGGAAAAGAAATTTTATTTTAAAAAGTGTACCTATATTTTTAGGTAGTGTTGATTTTCTCATAGCAGTTGTTGGCAATAAATTTACTATACCACAACAGTAGCAATGGAAGAAAAATATATTTTATTATGGTGACAATATTAATGGAAGAGAAATAAGTTTTATTATGGTAACAATATTAAGAGTATATATACATGAACTATTAATTGTAGCTTTTTAATCTAAGAAATCTACCTATCAGGACCCGTTATTTTAATATAAGCCATTTATTTAATTGAAATGCAAAGCTTTAGTTTACTTGCATAATTAGTTATTATTACCTATAATTTTTGGCATTAGAGTTGATTATGTTAATAAACAACGACCATGTAAAAAAATATCTTGAAAATTTATTGAAATTACTTGAATACAGTTAAAAAAATTCTATGGTATGGGAAAAATTGTGTAGGATAACTATGGGAAAAAAACAAAAACCAAGCAAAGCATCATGCAACATAAAAAAAACAAAAGAATAAATCATAGAAATAGCACATAACTAAGTTCAACAACACCTTACATATTACGCGAAAATACATTCACAAATCCTAGATATAGTCGAGAAAATACAAAATTTCAACGTTAAAACTTAAAGAAAACATTATCAAAATATACATGGATGGCATAACAATAAGCAAACAAAGCAGAATGCACCATTGGAAAAAAGATGAAAAGAGAGAATTATTTCTCATTTGACACAAAGAAACAAAATTTGTAACAAAACAATTAACATACACTGATCCTTTCATATATGTGAATAGGAACATATCCAGGGAAAAAAGGTAAAATATTTAGCACCATATTTGAAGTTAACAAAACAATCAAAACAGTTGACACTATATTGAAATTTATCTGATACCTACAAAGGATAAGGCCTCAATACATGAAGTAAATGATTAGACATAATCAATATCTGTGTGTATAAGTACATCTCCAGACAAAACAATTTAAACAATTGATGCCGTATTGAAATTAGTCTTACAAATTAAACAATTAACGCAGTCAAACACGCTTCAAATCCAAGACCTAGGGGAAAAATCAAGTAAAGCAACATGCAACGTAAAAAAAATAGTAGAAATCATAAAAACTATCACATAAAAATTATCACATAACTAAGAGCAGCAACACCTTTCAGATTATGTAGAAAAAAATTCGATGTGGAAATAAAAAAACCCGTATCAAAATTCTATGAATGAGATAATACTACACAAACTAAGAAACATGCACCATAGGCAAGGAAAAAAAAGAAGGAATATATGTTTCAATTCTTATCCAATGACCCATATTTAAATGATACACACATATTTCAAACTAAAAACGAACAACAAATAGTTGAGAATCGTCTATACAGATACAAATTAGAGGATAGAATACAAATAGAGTAGCCTACAACATAGCACAAAAAGAAGCAAAGTAAAAATAAAAAGATATTAACAATTAAGACCAATTATCCCGTAAAGGAGAAAAAAAGCAGGAATGATAGATGACGATTTATTTTAATCAACTACACGGTATATTGAAACTAATATCAGATCCACAAAGAATAAGTCGTACAAACATGCAGCCAATAGCTAATCACAATCCATATTCCAAATGTGTGGTCGAAGGAAAAAAACAAACAAAGCATCATACATCATAGGAGAAAACAAATAAAAAATATCACGTAATTATAGGCAACGAAATCTTTCGGATTATGTACAACAAGACGATAGACGATGATATATTTTAATCAACTCCAGATTATATTGAAACTGCTCTCTGATCCACAAAGAAGAAATCATCCAGACATGCAGCAAGTGGCTAATCACAATCTTATTATTGCAAATGCAAGGCTAAAGGAAAAAAATGAACAAAGCAGACTGCATCACATGGGAACAAATAGGAAAAAGCATAAAAATTGTCACATAACCAAGAGCAGCAACACCTTTTAGATTACGTATAAATACAATTTCGATTCCCAAAACCACGGTATATGCTTAAATATAAACTCCAGTAGAAAAAAATAATGGGAAAATAAAAAAAGCCCGTATCTAAATTCTATGAACGAGAAAACACTGCACAAACTAAGAAACATATGCCATAGGCAAGCCGGAAAAAATGAAGGAATATATGTTTTGATTCTTATCTAATTGTCCAAATCGTATAAAAGTTAATTTGCCAAAAAATATAGAGGAAGCATATAGGTCAAACCAAATCAACATCAAATCACATACAACCGTGAATTAGACCACAAAACACAAACATAACAGACTGCACCATAGGCCAGAAAGAAAACGAAGTAAAACAAAGAACATGTATAACAATTAAAGCTCCTTCGGTCAAACAATGACACGAGAAGAACAACCTGGAAAGGAGGCTAAGAACCCCAAGAAAGAAGGTTCCTCGTATCAAAAGAAAACCTAACAAAACCCTACGGAAAATCTTTACAATGAAAAAAGAAGACAAATATTCATCGTACCTTCAACGGGAACACGACTGGAAGATAAGAAAGAACATGATTGCAAGATGACCAAGAAGAGCGGCCTGAGAAGGAGATCGTCGCCGACGGAGCGGACCCGGGCGATCGATATCGGGGAAGGGAGAGGGGACAAACCGACATCATAGAAGAGGATGTATCGAAGCACAAAATAGGAAAAGACCATCACCGATAGTTGTCGCAGATGGCAGCACGGAGGGAAACCACGCGTAACCATTCCGTAAGGGCCAGCAGTAAAGCGAGAAGATTAAAGGGAGGAAAACACACCGATGAAGCAAAGAAAGATGAAACGAAACAGACATCCACGTGACGCAAAGAGGACGAAAGGGGGAAAACGTAGGGATGAGCATTGGGCTGGGCCGGCCCGGCCCAGCCCGAAGCCCAGCCCAAAAAGCCCGACCCGGCCCAAGCCCAAACGAACATTGGGCCGGGCTTGGGCCTAATTTTTAGGCCCGAATTTTTTTGGACCGGGCTCGGGCTTGGCTTGGCCCAGACCGACCCGGCCCACGGGCCCGACCCGAAGAGGGTCCGAACCCTTCCCATATCCTACACGTATGGAAACTCTCACCTGTCATGCACACTCTGTTCATGTATCCTATCTTCATACAATGTTTATAAATCAAGAAAGTCATGTGTGGGACAAATGAGTTGATGATCATTGTATTTTATTTCAGAATTAATTTTTCTTAATTAGTCTATGTCTTAGATTCTGGTGGTTATTCTTGAGTTTTTAGTGTTTATTTTTTCTATTATAATATTTTTCATTATTGAACCTTTACCCAATACGAGCATTATGCTCATTTTTTTAACATGTAGTGCATGGTGCACATGTTGTTGTTAAATGGTAAACTTGGTTCACTCTTTCAATTTATGTAATGAGAGACGTTGATGGTATATAACATTGAGTGGAGTTGTATAAAATGAGAAATCATCTCCGGTAGAATTGAGTTTTAGTTGTTTCACAAGTATTATGGCATATGTTTTAAATAATTTTAGCTCGTCTAACTTGAATTGAAATTGACTTTAAACACAAACTCAAAGTTAATAATATATAATGGGTTAAGATGGGCCGGCCCAGCCCAAGCCCGACCCATAGGAATTGGGCCGGGCCTGGGCTTGGGCCGAACCAAAAAAAATTTTGCGGGCCTAGGCCCGGCCCAAGGCCCGAAGTTTTTAAGTGGGCTTGGGCCTGGACCCTTCAGGGCCCGGCCCAGCCCGGCCCATGCTCATCCCTAGGAAAACGTGGAAAAATTTCGCAAGAAGCGGCACAAAGAAAAAAAATCGAATGAGACACCTGTCACAGATGGCAGTACGGGGAAACACAAGCTGTTATCGCAAGAAACGACGGGCAAACGAAAAAAGGAACGAAGCAATCTGCCACGTGGTATGAAGGGGCTGAGAATCCCATTTTTAAATTAGGTATATAGATTGTTTTACTACATATGCATATTAAAAAAACTCCAAGTGCTTTCATTTGGAGTAACTTAACAAGAGAAATATTCTAAGTTTAATTGCGGCATGAAAGGTGCAAAATAGCACCAACTTCCTTCGTAGAAATATAGAAAATAGCTGTAATGAAATCAATGTATACAAACAATATACAAATGGAATATCTGAGAAGCCAATCCTCCCTGTTTTCAATTGCATTATTTGGTATCTATTTTATTTTGGTGTCAGACAAATACAATTTTAATTTAGACAAATACAATTTTAATTTAGACGTAATCCAAGTAAATGCGTAATACACATTAATATGGACACCGGACATACTAATTTAAGACATGTATTCTAGACCAAATAACCGTACATTATTAACATCTAGTTATATATTTAGCTTTATACTCAACTAAATCGAATGGACATTGAAGATAAATTATTTCATAAACTCTTCTTTATTTGTTTACACAATTATTAAGAAAACAATATTGAAGGAGCCTATTTTATTAAAATAAAAATTTCACACTACTTCCCTAGCGAGAGACCACTTCATGTCTCCCATCAATCCGTCATGCCTTTAACTCGTTGTCTCATTAATCAACAAATTAATGGCTAATTAATCCATTGTATATCATTTCTGTTCACATCACATCTGGTATGTTCTCGCTCTTGATGTTCCGCTATATCACCACACAAACACTTCCTCTTCAACGGATAATCCCTATCACTTTTGACATCGTCAACGGTACACATTTTACTATATTTTGATGACATACCGAATGAATTTAAAAAATATTTCTAGATGTAACACAAATTCTCTTCTTCTCAGGGCATGTTTGGTTGCAAGGGTATCCCGGCATACCTCAATTCCCCCCTGCATTCCTGGGTTGGGATTAGTTGTATGGATCTCGCAGTTTCTTTTATGTAATATTTTTTAATCATATTTAAATAACAAAATCAGCATAAAACCATATTATAATCATTAAGAACGTTAATACCACACATAATTAACGTGACATCACATTACATTTGTCATTCCAACCATGCTAACCATCCAAACAACTACTATTCACAACAGGTTACCACAACCCAACCCGGTTACCAAACATAATCTTACTTTTATTTTTGTTTTTGATTTATACACGAGTCCTCCACTTTTAGGGCATGTTTGGTAACTGGGTTGAGTTAGTTTGGGGTATCCTCATGTCAATATTAGTTGTTTGAATGGTTGAGAGAATGAGAATGATAAACGTGATGTGGTGTAATATTGATTATGTGTTATATTAATTTTTAATGATTATAATATATTTTTATATTATTTTTTACTTGAACGTGGTTAAAAGATATTATAATAAAAAATTGTAAGATTAATAAAAATAATTCCAACCTGAGAATACACGAACATAAAGTATGCTCGATTACTAACATGACAACATAAAAAAGTCCTTATTGAACTTTTTTTTCTTAAAGTCGATTTCAATAAAACACTTTTTTTGTTTTTATCACTTATGCATCTCTAAGATATTACAATTTCAGTTACACCCCTCCCTTTTTTGGAATATCAGTTATGTCCCTACCTTCTTGCAAAATTTACAGTTCTACCTTTCTGTTAAAGTAAAGTAGCGGCATGACTGATATTATAACATGACAAACTATGAATTTTACAAGAAGCTAGGGGCACAACTGATATTTCAACAAAAGGAAGGGGCATACCTAAAATTGCAATATCTCATAAGGGCACAAATATAAAAACCTTTTTTTTTCTATCACACACAACATGAGCCAATCCGCTTGGCGGGAAAACCTAAATTCTCAAAATCCCCAACCCCCAAAACCCCTCATCCACCAACCACTCCTCCAGAGAGAGAGAATGGAAGACGAAGACGACGAATCCCTCTCCCTTCTCCTCTCCGAGCTCCAGTCCCACCACCTCATCCCTTCGTCCACCGCCGCCGCCCCTCCGCCGCTCTCCTCCCCTTCCATCTCTGCCCTCCAGTCCCTCCTCGACGGCCCGGATGCCCCGTCTCTCTGGCCCCTCCTCTCCTCCCGCGGCCTCCTCCCCTCCGCCCTCCTCCCGCCCCTCTCGTCCTCCATGGACTCCTCCTCCCCCGTCCCCTCTCTCCTCGCCTCCCGCTGCTATCTCTCCCTCCTCCTCGCCCCCTCCTCCCCCGTCCCCTCCCTCTTCTCCCCCCTCCCCTTCCTATCCCTCCTCTCCTCCCTCCGCCGCTCCTCCAAACCCGCCATCACCTCCACCAACTCCTCCTCCCCCCCTCCCGGCGCCCCTGGTAACCCCCGCGCAAAGCGCGGCCGCAAGCACAGGGACCCGCCATCCTCCGCCTCTCCCCACAGCCCCGCTGCCGATCTCAACGACCTCCTCCTCCGAATCCTAGAGCTCCTTGACTCCGTGCTCGCCTGTGTGCGCCTCGACATGCTCCCGGACAGCGTGAAGAGCCTCACGGAGAGCATTGTTTCCATAATTAACGGTGCTGCAGCCCCGCGGTTGGTGGAATTATGCTTCCGGATACTAGACAGTGTAGTGTCGAGGCCGGAGCATGGCGATCGGACGCTCTCCACCATGGAGGTGCTCCGTTGCTTGACCCCTGTGATCCTCTCGTGTGGGAAGACCTCTGTGCTGCGGGGGTTGGCGTTGGGGTTCGTGGTCCGTAGGATTGTTCCGATTGCGAAGGGGAATGCGGATGTTAGGAAGGCTGTGATATACTTCCCGAGGTACCTTGCGTCGAAGGCACCGGAGAAGGCGGAGCTGAGAGCGGGTGCCGTGGAGGCGATCTTGGAGGTTTTGAGGGCCATGGAACGGGAGGATCAGATGGATTTCACGAGCTATGCAGTGAAGATGACGCGGGGGAAACCACAACTGAGGTTGTTGGGTGTTGATTTGATCATGGGACTTCTGTCGACACTGTGTGATCCGCTAGGAGTGGAGGAATTGGAGGCGGGAAATGGGTGCAATGATTGGTGGGGAGTCAGGTGCTTGGAGGCGTTGGTGCAGAGGTGCAGCGATGCCCAGACAGGGATCCGAGCTCGTGCTCTGACGAATGTCGGCCAGCTGATGGAGCAACTGTCGAAGGATCTGCGGAGTCAGCAGAGGTTGGGGAAACTCATGGTGTTGTGGGAGTTCAGTGCCACACTGAGGAAGAGGTGTGTAGATGAGAAAGCAGCGGTGAGGAAGGCAGCGCTACTTCTTGTCCCAAGGGCAACGTCTCTGGCTGGAGGACCTGTGGATGGGGCGCTTCTTGAAATCATCGGGCACGCCTGCTCCGATCAGTTGGTCAGCATCAGGAAAGCATCTTTGTCGGCTTTGTCAGAGGTGATCTTTTATGAAATGTAGATGATCCCCACTCTAGGTTGTTAGAATGGTCAATGGATGCTCTATACGAAGTTGTGTCCGTCACCAATTTGTGACCTCTCGATTCTAACAAGGATGTCGCAGATTGGTCGTGTGCCATTGACGTGCACATGATTTATCTATGCATACATTTTAACCCCGTTGCTTGATCTTTCCATTTAGTTATGTAAGTAAACCATGAGTTATTGTCTAGCAGCTGGGTTTGTTCAAGGAATGTTTGCTTTTGTAGGTTTTTAGGAAATTTCTGGACGAGAAGGTGATTACTGAGTGGCTTCAAGCTGTCCCACGTCTGATCTCAGACAACGAGACGAGTATTCAAGAGGAGTGTGAAAGTTTGTTTCTTGAACTGGTCTTGAATTGGATAGAGAAATTTCACAAGTTGGACATAAATAGTGACATCGAGAGTCTGGAATCTGTGCTTTCTAAAGAGCTGTTGGCTTTACTGAAAGGGATGTGTGAAGGAGATGTTGATCTGTGCATCAAGAAGATCTGCACTAGCCTTGGGAAGAAGAAAAAAATTAAAGCCTCTGTTGCGATCGCTCTTCAGAATGTCATTACAGCTTCGGAGTCTGCATGGTTGGGCAATTCCATGCCCATAGAGAAATGGGCAGCTCCTTCTGGTGCCTGGCTGCTTCTATCGAATATATCGATGTTTGTTCCAAAAGCTATTGGCTGGGCGTTCCTTCGTCATCACTGGGAGCTTCTTGACAAGTCAGTCTCAACGGGAATGAATATGGATGTTGATTCGATGGAACTCACATCTGTTACATGGGCCAGTGACCGTGTATCACTGTTGCAGATCATTTCCCATGTTTCTTTGGAGTTACCTCCAGAACCTGCTGCTGATCTTGCTCATGATTTACTTCAGCGAACCGAGGGTTTCAACATGCACTTGACTGAGGTATTTCTCTTGTTTAACATATTTTCAGATATTGGTTAAGTGGTACCTTGTAATTTTCGTCAGCAAAACTTTCTGCATTATATCTGTAAGCAGATGAAGATATTCATCCTGTCGAGCCTCGAGATATAGCATTCCATGTTTCTAACATCGAATTGCTAGAAAGATTCCTTATGCTGTTGATTGTAACTTTCATGCCAGCACATGGTTATCATAGTTTACCTATTTATCGGGCGACTACCTAGCAAGGACGGTCCACCCTTTCTTTGTTTCAGAAAAATAAACAAATTACATAGTCATTATAGCATCAGAAGTTCAACATGCATGAATAAGTTGGTTAGAGGTGCTGTTTCAATAGTTTTTAGGATTTGAACCCCACCAACACTGGACAATCATTTATATATTTTTCTTTTTTTGTTTTCCCCTTAGCCATAGCCTCTCTCTCTCTCTCTAAATAGGCCTTGGGTTCACATTTTCAATATGTCAGAACATTATATCCAAGGTTCGAAAAAACGAAAGGCGGAACGAGGTGTTTTCCTGGAAGCGAGGCGAGGCGTGGCCTCGAGGCGATCGAGGTGTAAGCATCAGTTTATATAGAAAATAATTATTGAATATATAATAAATATATTTATTGGTGAAATAATATAATTTGACAAACATATAGTATATAGCAATGTAATATATGATGATATTACGAAGATAAGAACATGGAAAAAATATGTCAATGCTATAAACTTTTCTACTAAATTTATACCCAATCAAAAGGAAATCATTGGCTATAACTATCGCTAAAAATTTTTATCTAGAAGGGATTGGCTATAGTTGTCATTATAGATACCCAAGTTGTTGATATGAATCATTGATTTAAATCCTAACTATATGTTCTACTATACTCAGATGAAGAATGGTCTGATGTCCTCCCTGTGCCACCATACCCTACTGGTACGGGGGTCTCGTTGCCCGGTCAGCGAGCCTGGGTGAGCTAGGGGGGGCTCAGGTTGGCCCCCCCTTGCGGGGGTGCAGAAGGCAACGCCCCCGTCCCAATTTTTTTCTTATATGAGTATTCGAATTCGTATACACTTTTTTATATGTTTAAGGATGTAATAGTAAGAGTTCACTAAAATAATTTGGCATGTTAATGGTAAATATGAATATGAAAGAAGTCAAATTTAAGCATATGAATATGAAAGAGGTCAAATTTAAGCATTCATCTTGCATAAATATATACTCAACAATAAGACCTTTATAAACATATGAAAACACGGATAGGAATAATTTTTTCCTTTAAAAACATACTTGAAAAAGACCTTCACGCCTCACCTAGCGCCTCGCCCCGCCTCAACGCCCCGCCTCGCCTCGACCGCCTCAGGCATCTGAGGCGCACGCCTCGGCCAGGGGGGTCTGAGGCGGTCGATTTAGGGTGTTTTCTCATTGCCCTGTTTCGCCTCGAGCACCTTCGCACCTCGAGGCGCGTTTTTTTAAACCATGATTATATCTCACATGATATCAGATCACCGGTACTAGACCTACCGGATTCCCACCATTGTGGATTCCACCCCCTCCCCACAACCGTCTACTATATGCTTGTTGTTGCAGGAGTAGCTATTACCGCATAGTTTAAACCAGTTAGCCTCAAGGTGCAAAAAGTGGTGAGGCAGACCATTTTAGCCATGCTCCTTTGACGAGATGTATGCCTCGTTTGATTGAGGCAGTCTGATGTAGTTGAGGCGGTTTGAAATGATCAAAGCGTGAGGCGGAGGTGAGTCATTCATTGAGACTTTAAGGATTTTTAGAGCATTTTCTTAAGAAATCATTTGTCCTATTGGTAAGGTCTAGTTGTTTAGGATATATTTTTTTTGAGGAAAAATGGGATGAACATCTTTTAGAGATTCATCCAAAGAATATATTTATAAATGAAAATATTTACAAACTCCAACTTTCGAGAAAAGCTCTAGCATGCTCAAGTACAACTGCATAAAATATCTCCTCCTTAAAGATAATCCCATTTCTCTCGAGCCACATGGTACAAATAGTCTCCCAGACTCTAGATCTCCCTTCGATAGATCATGTCCATTATGAACAAATGGACATCCAAAAGGATCAACGCAATTCCACCTCACCCCTAGTATTCTTGCTTTCTCCCCATGTCTCCTTGGACGCACGACATTTGAAGAAAAGATGCTCAATGTCCTCTGGTGCCTCCCTACATCTCAAACCCTCTCCCTCACTTCCAGGGAAAATTCAAGCTCTTGTCACGCTAGTCATTATACGTCCTCTACTCATCAACCAAGAAAAATCTTAACCCTCGCAGGTATCTTCCATCTCTAAAATCTTGCACAATCTCGATCAGTATCGTCCCGCATTAAAGTCGGACCGAAAATCACCTTATACCGTTATACGTCTTTTTTCATTGAGAAAACCCCATCACTCTAGCACCAAGCATCTCGGTTCTCAGACATCCCCACTCCTCCTACCAATCTATCAGATAATGAAACAAACTCTTCCGATCTCTGATCTAACAGCTCTGCCACAAATTCAGGCCCGTAAGCTCCCTCTGGCCACAAGTCTGCCACACTTGCCTCCCTCCTCGTAGCCAAGCAAAGAGTCTGGGATATAACTCACAGAAAGCCCCCTCTTTCGTCCAATCATCCCGCCAAAATCTTATCCTGCCAAAATTTGAACCCCTTCCCATTTCCCAACAAGGGACACATCAATTCCTCAATAACCGGAAGGGCCATGCATATGCCTCTTTACAACGTAGTTGGCGACGACGACACACACTCCCATAATGTTAGCGTACAAGCCAGAGGATACAAAATATATGGATCTCAAAAGACATGAGGGTAGATCTGATCATTCTTCCCAGATCTTCATTACCCATTTCGCCAACAACACGTTGTTCATATCTTCAATTCTCAACAAACTCAAACCACCCTCTCTGACACGGCCTTGCCATCGTACCCCAATCTACCAATACCATATCCTTCCCCTCCCCACTTGAGGCCCAAAACAAACACCTCATTACCCCTTCCAATCTTTTGAGAATTCCAACCGTTACTAACCTAGTAGACATAAAGAAAACATGGATCGTCGAGAGGTCTGCCTTTATCGTAACCAGCGGCCCTCCCCTTGATAAACATGTCACCTTCCATCCAACCAACCTTTTCTCAAACTTGTCGATTACAGACAACCACTCCCCCTACTTCAACCTTCCACTCACCAAAGACAGTCCCATGTAGTTAATTTTCAAACTTCGTCACGCAATACCTAGCAAAGTTTCACATGATACGATCACCTCCAACAAAAGCAGATTTTGTCCACTTTACCTTCAACCCTGACAGCTTTCCAAACAAGTCCAGAACCGCAATGATTGCTCTGCATTCCTTGATTCCTCACTCGATAAAGAAGATAGTGGCATCAATGTATTAAAGAATCGGTATTGAACAGTCCTTCCTTGAATAGCCTTGAAAGAAACCCCCCGCTTCTGCCAACCCCGTCATAACCGCCAATGCATTTGCTGCAAGAATGAACAGAAGTGGGGCCAAGGGGCATCCGGTTTCACCCTTCTCTGAAGTTAGAAGAAACCCCCTTCCGATCTCCCGTTCACCAAGATCGAGCATGATGACGTCATGATGCACCTCTTCATCAAATCGATCCACACATATGGAAATCCCCTTCTAGTCAAGGAAGACCAAATAAAACTCAAATTCTTATAATTGTAAGCCTTTGCAAAGTTTACTTCCTAGAAGAAGCCCGATCGCCCCCTCCTTTTCTAGTCCATCATGATTTTCGATGCCAACACCACCCGTCAAAAAGTTGATGTCCAAGAATAAACGTCGTCTGAGCATGCATGATAAGTTCATCAAGCATCGTTCTAAACCGATTAGCCAACACCTTAGCTATGATATGATACGTCGCATTGGAAAACATAATGGGCCTAAAGTCATCTACTCACTTTGCCACTTCCTTTTTTGAGGATAAGAAAAATTAAGGATCTATTTAGTCTCTCAATCCCCTTGTTCTCCCCACTGAACTCAGTAGTACAGTTCATGACATCATCTTCCAACATCCCAGAATTCTCTATAAAAGTATACATGCAAACCATCCGGGACGAGGCACCTATCAACATTCATATCAAAAACTGCCTTGCGCACATCCTCTCTACCGAACTCTGGCGTATCTCTGCATGCCCCCTCTACAAAGAACACACCCCCTTCCCCCTAGCGAGCTCCGCAAGAAGTTGTCTTCCTGTTGAATTCATGGAAATGGTTCACACCGCGTCTTCGATTTTATCATTGTCCTGAACTCAATCCTCCCCCACCACTAGTTCATGTATCATGATTCTTCTCTTTCGCCCGCTGGCCACCTCATGAAAGAATCACATATTCACATCTCCTTCTTTGACCCACTTCTGCCTCGATCTTTGTTACCACTGAGTCTCTTTCTCTCTCTTCTAGTTCATGATATATTTATACAATACGAATGCTTAAATTTTACATCTTTCATGTTCATATTTACTATTGAGCGTGTCCAATTATTTCTATAAACTCTTAACATTGCACCCTTAACATATGAATCCACAAATCTTATAATAAACATTACTCATAAACTTAATTTTTAAGGAGTGGTCACATAGTGAGCTATGCAATGTACTGAGCAGAACAAACAAGATAGAGTTCAAGGTATCACAATGTTGTCATATCTTATATGCTAGTCACATAACATATAAATTTCATCAAATTATATTGTATCACAATTTTTAGAATTTTTATTGGTTGTACCCCTTCGAGATATTATAATATCAATTATGCCCCTCCCTTTTTGGGAATATCAGTTGTGTATCGACTTCTTGCCGTTCTATCACTTGTGCTCCTATGTTACTTTGACCGTCAATAAGTTGAACTTAACCACGATTTAATCAAATCATGGTGTAGTTAAGAGGGGCATATATGGAAGAAAAGCCCCCACCTCCTTCATCCTTTCGACCCCTCCGACCTCGACGCGTTCTACGTGTGGGCCTTCGATGACGATGGAGAATCTCAGATACGTGCTAGCGAGGGAGCGTTGAGGGAAGGGGATTGCGCAGGACCTCAGCTACCACCGCATCCGCATTGTCAAGAGGATCGGGAGAGGCTCCCTCAGAGCCATATCCTTCACCATGGAGCGCTAAAACCCCTCTCCTTTACACCTACCGCAAGCTCAGGTCGATCATCCTCCACCTCTTTGACTGCATCCGCCTCCTGCGCCTCATCCGTGGCATGCCACCCTTGTACGTCCTCCCCGATTCCGCAGGATCATGTGGACGGTATTCTTGCACCTCCCGCTGCCACTGTGGCTCCTCGAGGTGGAGCTCGTCCTCCCGTGCATCACCATCGATGTGACCACGAAGACGGCGTTCTTGAACCTCATCGCCTTCGAGGTATTGCACGTCGGGATGAAGTCCTCCGACATGGGTGTCACATGCTATGCCTTCCTGCTGCGGAGTATCCTGAGGAGTGGGGGAGGTTGGGGGTGGAGGAGGTCGGCTTGGGGAGGTCAACCTAGGGAGGAGGATGACGGGAGGGAGAAGGATGCCGGCTTGGAGAGGAGGTTCGCCTAGGGAGGAGGAGGAGGTCATCACGGGGAGGACATATGGGGAAGTCAGCCTGAGGAGGAGGATGAGGGGAGGGAGGAGGAGGTCAACCTATAGATGGGGAGGATGGGTGGGAGGAGGAGATCGGCATGGGGAGGATGAGATCGACCTGGGGGGGGGGAGGAAGGGAGGGAGGAGAAGGTCGGCCTAAGAAGGAGGGGAGGGAGGAGGGAGAGGGTGAGGAAGGTCAAGAAAGACCTCTTAGCCTCTATTGCGAATTTATTTCTGCTTGTGTCCCAAAGTTGACATCCGTTTGTTTGGGGATGAACGATAACCAACCTAAGGGGCACAAGTGATAGAACGACAAGAAGTCGGAGGCACAAATGATATTCCCAAAAAAGAAGGGGCATAATTGATATTGCAATATCTCAGAGGGACACAACTGATAAAAATCCTAATTTTTATGTATTATAAATATTTTAGTGACAAGTATATAATCTCGTTACTTTAATGACAACTATAGCGACTGTCTCTCGCCTTGATAAATATTTAGTGACAATTATGAAATATTGGATACCTTAATGACAATTACAACCAATAACTCTCTCTTTGATTGGATGAACGTTTAATAAAAAGATATATAGAGTTGTATATCTTTTATTTCAGTGTTCCTATCTTTATAATTTCATCAAATACTATAGTGTTATATATTATATGTTGGTCAGATAATATTCTTTTAAAAGAAAAAAAGCCTCCACCGCATATGTGCGTGCCAAAAAACTTCATCATTAATCCCCAAATAAGAATATTACATGCCTGTAAACAGCTAAGTGCCTTAAGCACATTTACAAATTCCAACTCACAACTACGGCTCTAGCGTGCGCAACAACATTCTTAGCATAGGACCTTTCTTGGCGGAAAATCACACCATTTCTGGCTAACCAAATCATCCAAACCAGAGCCACACATTCTGCTCTCTATCTCTTCGAACCAACCCAATCTTGTCTGATGGAGTTCCAAAAGCCATGAGTATTATTTACGCGCACTGTCGGCAAGGCCTTCAATGTCGGTTTCGGTCACCATTTCGGTATCAACCAAAACAGAATTTCGATGGAATTTCGGTGGAATTTCGACCGAAATTTCGGTCATTTCGGTCATTTTTTATACTAGGACCCCATATTTCGGTCATTTCGGTCGAATTTCGATTTCGACTGGATATCGATATTCGACAAAAATTCGATCGAATTTCGCTGAAATTTGAGGCCATGACTGTCGGGATATCAAGCAGTTCCCACATCATCATCGAGCTCCTGCATCTGAAAAAAGATGATCTGCCTCCTCAACCGTTGCCTGACACCTAGAACACGTGGAGTCAATATCGAGACCAAAACGAGCCACTATGTCTCCTGTGAGTAGCCCCCCTTATAAAAAGTCACATACAAATCTTTATCTGTGCTGGAATTTTCCAGCTCCAAATCTTTTTGCAGACCGCAATGCATCCCTTAGGATCAAAGATCGGGCTCTTCAAAGCCATATATGCATTGGAGAACGGAAAAGCTACCTTCACACCAGCACCAACCGTCTCAATCCTCGATAGGCTCCTCCGTATTATCTAGCACTTTGATCATCTCCATGAGTTCCCCCAGGCATTGGTCGGAGAGATCAGATCTAAATTGTGGGAAGAAAGAACACACATCCCATGCATTTGCCACAGGCCCACAGAGTAGTCGGGCTAGAAGCCAATGCCATGAGGCGTGGGAATCTGATTCCCAATACCCTGTGTTCGCTCCAGTCGTCAATTTAGAATCTAAATCCACTGCCATCATCCACAATTGGTCTTAGAAATAGGAAATCTTCTGGAAGACACCACAGATACTACGTCAGAAATAAGAGCGCGCGTGCTCTAAACTCCCCGGGTTGGGGAGCGAGGTACCAGAGCCATAGAGTCGCCTGAGCAGAGTACATACCAGGTTGTCACAATCACCCCCGATGCGGACAATCCACTTGTTGAGCAAGGTCTATTCATCTCCTCAAGGCTAAGGACCCCAAGCCCACCATCCTCCTTCGAGCACGACATTGTTTCCCAATCCACCAGTGGTAAGCCATTCGACTGCCTAGTTGAAATCAAAAGAAACGCCTCATGACGCCTTCAAGTCTTTTTTGCACCCCAACCAACTTGAGATTAGAGGAAAGGAAGAAGAGGGGTACCACAGAAAGAATCATAGCAACACTGGTCTGCCACCTCTAGAGCGACACCTCGATTTCCAATTTTCCACCTCACAAGTTTACTCTCCATCTTCTCTAGTAACCAATCAACCAAGAGCATTTTCCCTGCAACTAGTGGCACACCCAGGTACCAAAACGACATATCCTCACGTGGGGATTGGAGCCAACCAACACACAGACCAATCTCTGCATCATCCAAGTTGAGAGGGATGATCAGACCGGAAACCATACTAAACAAATCAAGGATCGCCGACATCTCCCTGGAACTCTCTGAGAAGCCTTTTGCAAAAAGAATCGCATCGTTCGCATACTGAAGTAAGTGAATGGAAATCTCCTGTTTGGAATAACCACGACAAAGCCCACTAGTCATTGCATGCTCGATCATGATCGACATCGCATCAATCCCCAATACGAAAAGAAGACGAGCCAAAGGACAACCCTGACGAACCCCACGTTGTGGCTGATTAGCTGAAAATACCCACCTTTCGGTTGACCATTCACCATAACTACACACGAAGATGTCGTGATGCATCTCTTCATCCAAGCAATCCCCATGTCCGGAAAGTCCCGTCTGTGCAACGACGCTTAAATGAACCTCCAATCAACACAATCATAGGCCTTCGAATTGGGTTCCTCCTTCAATCCGCAACAATCTCAAACGCCACAGCCACACTATCCATGAGTTGCCTTCCAGGCAGAAAAGCATTTTGAATGGGTGAGATCATCCTGCAAAGCACTCCCTTTAGCCGATTGGCCGAAACTTTCACCACAATCAGGTAGACCACATTGGATAGAGTGATTGGACGGTAGTCTTCCACCTTTGTGGCCACATCCTTCTTAGGGCGCAAAAAAAAAATGAAAGATCTGTTGAGGCTCTCAAAACCAAAATTTCATCCAGCAAACACCGCCATCACTTCCATCATCTCCTCCTCAATCAAATCCTGAAATTCCCTAAAAAAGAGGGCCAGGAAGCCATATGGACTAGGACAACCGTCTGCATTCAAATAAAAAAATTACATCTCGAACCTCCACCATGGTAAAACTTCTCGTAAGGCCCAACCACCTAGATCCACTCTACGGTGGATGCCGGCTCATATCCCTGAAATAACATGCGACTACCCTTGTAATCTCCTCTTCCCCAAGAAATAACCCCCCCCCCCCCCCCCCCCCCCCCCGACTTCAACGGAGTGTACTGAATTCCTTCTCTCTCGTTTGCAACTACATGGAGGAATTTCGTATTGCCATTACCTTCCTTCAACCACTTCTGTCGTGATCTCTACCAAGGCCTTAAATGTCGGTTTCGGTCACCATTTCGGTGATGACCAAAACAGAATTTCGATGGAATTTCGGTCAAATTTCGATCGAAATTCCGATCATTTTGATCATTTTTTATACCAGAACCCCCATATTTCGGTTATTTCGGTCGAATTTCGATTTCGACTGGATATCGATATTCGACAGAAATTCGACCGAATTTCGCTGAAATTTGAGGCCATGATCTCTACCTCCACTCGACCTCATGCTTCTTATCTTCTTCCTTGAGAATTCTCTGCACAACCCCCTGATTCAACAATTCCTCCTCATCCAGATTTCTAGCGCCCTCCAGCAGGTCCAGCCTTGTCGCCTCGTCCTGCACCTGTCTCCATCTCAGCTCCCGCATCTGCGTGAGAGTCCTTGAAACTCATAAATTTCTTACGAAGCGCAGCCGGCTTCGATGCCAACCTCACCATAATTGACCCTTCCACCTCTAACATGATCCATAAGGAGATGACCAAGTCACGGAAACCCTCCTCAAGCAACCAACACCCCTCGAATATGAATGCCGAGGGTGCCCGTCTCCCACTAGAAGTATCCAAGCTCATGGGCCTATGGCCGGATCTTGCTCTAGACAGGAAAGTAACAATCACCAAATTGTACAGCTTAAGGGCCTCCACAGAATCGAGAAACCGGTCAATACGTAAACACGAAGACAAGTTCCTCCAAGTATACTTGCAGTTCGATGCGTCCAACACTGCCAGAGCCAGTTCGCCCACAACATCAGCAAAAGCATCAGACCCAGGGTCCTGTGCCCCTCTACCACCTAGTCTATCGTTTGCAAGCAGAGTGGCATTGAAATCCCCGCCCATGAGCCAAGCATGTCCGGGAACTTTGCTCTAATCACCCTTAGCTTGCCCCATAGTGCCTCATTTGGCGACGATCTCACAACCGATATACTGAGGTTACCATGAAAAGGGAGTGATCCCTCCTATCATTGAGAGCCACAGAAGCTGAATGTACCAACAACACCTCATCCAAACGGCCAAAAACGTCATCGTTCCATGCCACAATGATGCCACTTGAGATGCCACTCGTCAAAACAACTCTGAATTCATTGAGATGAGGCCCCAACAAGGAGCTCTAGTTCACCAAGTCCCAAGAGCTGATCTTGGTTTCCCGCAAACATGCCACGTCCACATTCCACTCGGCCAACAACGAACCAACTACCAGTCGCTTCTCCGACTGGCCCATCCCCGCACATTCCAAGAATGAGTGAGTAGAGGGGAGCGTGAGAAGGGGAGAGCGAAGGAATGAGTGAGGAGAGAGAGCCAGAACAGGCGAGACACTGAGAACTCTGGATAGGAGCACCACCAGCGAGGGAGGAGGAACTATTGAGGATGTGGTCATGGAAGATCTTGCAGGGGTAGGACCATGGAGCTCATCGAGAAGGCGCCCCCGATTACCAAAAGCTTCAGGCCGAAGGAAAATATGTTACTACCGGTGCGGTGATCCCAACCATATATGAAGGAGTTGCCCAGCAAATTAACAACTTTGTTTCAGGTGCAGTCGTCCCGACCATCGTCGCAAAGAGTGCACCACTCAAGGCCCTTGGAAGGTGAATATTCACAAGCAACTGTCAGAGATGGAGGAAGCCTTGGAGGGGATGTTAACACAACGTCGTGGTGATGGTTTGCTGGTTATGCTTCAGCGACTTTCGAAGGGAGCAATGCTGGAACATTCACTAGAGGGCTTGCTGTTGGGGGAGGGTAACGGGGGCAGAGCTTAATAAGCTCGGATTTTGCATTTGCGCTGCCGGAGATGACTATGTAGATGCCATGTGGTTGATGGGAGGAACCATCTGTGTGGGGCTTATCGACCACGGGCTCAAAACTGGTCGTCCAAGGTGCTTTGGTGGATGGTCTACTGCTTGAGCCCAAGGATAAGATCATATGGAGAAGGGTGAGGTACTTGAATGGAAGCTCGGAAAGCGTTGTTCTCGGATGGAAGGTCAAGGTGAAGGGGGTCTTCGAGGAGTAGGAGGATCGAGACCTTGAGGGAGGCACTGAAGGCATGGCCTCAAATTTCAGCGAAATTCGATCGAATCTTTGTCAAATATCGATATCCTGTCGAAATCGAAATTCGATCGAAATGGTCGAAATGACCGAAATATGGGCGCCCTAGTACAAAAAATGATCGAAATGAACAAAATTTCGGTCGAATTCGGTCGATTACCGAAATGGTGACTGAAACCGAAAATTAGGGCCTTGGCTGAAGGAGGTGGGTGAGGTCTCAGAGATGACATGCTCAGGTCTGAGGCCCGGGGAAGGGGCTGAGGTGGTGGTGATCCTACGAGGCGCCAAGATATCACCGCCGACGATATCAGTGTTGTCGATTGGAAAAAAGGGCGCCGGTATTTTTGGAGTTGTTGAACGAAAAGATTTTGAATGATGATCCTCAGAATAGAGCCATCACTCCGATGAAGCAGGCGCCTGACAGAGGTGGTCGGATCGTAGGAAGCTATAGAGGTCTTGGGTGGCGTGAAATCATCGGGATACGAAGCTGGAAATGTGGATCTTTCGGGCGAAGTGAAATCTTCGGGATGCCAAGACGAAGAGACGGATTTCTCAGGCAAGGCGAAAGGACCGCCGAGTGCAGTGGAAGCGACACCTGCAAACCCCAGTACTTCTGCCCATTCATTCCGAATGCCCTTCAGTATGGTTCTTCAAAGGCCACCTCGATGGTGGTGCAGTCTTTAAACCAAGGTGATGAAACGGTTGGACCAAATGAATCTAGAAGGGTGCTTAATAAACTCGGATTTTGCATTTGCGCTGTCGGAGATGACTATGTAGATGCCATGTGGTTGATGGGAGGAACCATCTGTGTGGGGCTTATCGACCACTGGCTCAAAACTGATCATCCAAGGTGCTTTGGTGGATGGTCTACTGCTTGAGCCCAAGGATAAGATCATATGGAGAAGGGTGAGGTACTTGAATGGAAGTTCGGAAAGCGTTGTTCTCGGATGGAAGGTCAAGGTGAAGGGGGTCTTCGAGGAGTAGGATGATCGAGATCTTGAGGGAGGCACTGAAGGCATGGCCTCAAATTTCAACGAAATTCGATCGAATCTTTGTCGAATATCGGTATCCTGCCGAAATCGAAATTCGATCGAAATGGCCGAAATGATCGAAATATGGGCGCCCTAGTACAAAAAATGATCGAAATGAACAAAATTTCGGTCGATCACCGAAATGGTGATCGAAACCGATATTTAGGGCCTTGGCTGAAGGAGGTGGGTGAGGTCTCATAGATGACATGCTCAGGTCTGAGGCCCGGGGAAGGGGCTGAGGTGGTGGTGATCCTACGAGGCGCCAAGATATCACCGCCGACAATATCAGTGTTGTCGATTGGAAAAAAAGGGCGCCGGTATTTCTGGAGTTGCTGAACGAAAAGATTTTGAATGATGATCCTCAGAATAGAGCCATCACTCCGATGAAGCAGGCGCCTGACAGAGGTGGTCGGATCGTAGGAAGTTGTAGAGGTCTTGGGTGGCGTGAAATCACCGGGATACGAAGCTGGAAATGTGGATCTTTAGGGCGAAGTGAAATCTTCAGGATGCCAAGGCGAAGAGACGGATTTCTCGGGCAAGGCGAAAGGACTGCCGAGTGCAGTGGAAGCGACACCTGCAAACCCCAGTACTTCTGCCCATGCATTCCGAATGCCCTTCAATATGGTTCTTCAAAGGCCACCTCGATGGTGGTGCAGTCTTTAAACCAAGGTGATGAAACGGTTGGACTAAATGAATCTAGGAGGGTGCTCGTTTCGGATCCAGCGATTGACCCAGAAGGCCTTTGGGATGGTGCAAAGCATGCCGGTTCGGATCGGAACCCGAGAAGCCCATTTCTCCTGTCGGGCTATCGGGTTGTCATGCCGAATCAATCGGGTGTGGGATCTAAGCCCTTCCTCTTTTCGGTTCTCCTTGAAAAGCTCGTCTGTGGGGGAGCTGCTTCGTTGCTCCCCATGTCTGGGGAGTCTCCGTTGATTCCTCCTCGTTGGCTTTCGAGCTTTTTTGCTAATGAAGCTTGCTCGGTTTTGGAAACCAGTGGCGGAGGACAAGCTACGATTGTAGCTCCAAGCTCTGGAAGGAGGATGATGTCGAAACTTCGCCATCTGAAAGGGAATGGGGGCAGTCACGGGAAAGGGAAAGGAAGGCTGTTTGTAGGTGGAAGCATCTGACCGAAATGATTCTCGGTTTCTCCAAGAAGTTAGATTATTTTTGATGAACCGACTCTGTATGGAGGCAAGCGAGCCTGCATAGCGTGAAAGCGTGCCTGTGTCAGGGGAGCACGAAGTGAGCCTCACCGAGGTTGAGGTGGGGAAGGCGACTCCCACGATCGAAGGGGAGGGAACCAATGGTGACGGTAGGTCGCCAAATATAATCAACTTGCACGATGAGATGGGGGGACTAAACCAGCAATTGTTTGAAAGGGAGGTTGCGCAGATTGTGGGAGTAAAGGTGGCGGGGGTTTCCCCACTGTTTCCAAAGATTGTTTCCTGGTCAGATAATGTACAATTTCATTAGTATATATTCTATTGTAGTTTTTATGGGTATTCCTTTATAAACGGAGGCTAACGATTGACCACCACGAGGTTTTGCTGCACATCGCTTCCTGGGAAAATGCTTCATTTCGTTTTTTCGTTTTTTCAAACGTTGTTACCACCTTAAGTAGCTGCGAGCTGCACATAGTGGTCCAAACAATCTTAATTGTTTTATTGCACAAACATGTTATTTGTATGGCTCTGCATAGGGGCAGATGTTAAGAGATTTATGGTATGGATTGATTACAAAATTATTTTATGATTTAATCGTCAAACTGGACGAGACCTATTACGTCAGATAGTTGTGGATCTTTTTGGTGTTAGTTAGATGACATATAAAGCTTTATATTTCCTGGAGCTAGAAAAGTTGAAGTCATGTAGATATGCTACAAGGGATAACGACAACGACATCATGTGTCTGGCTTTTCAGGGATATCATTTTTTGATTGCAGATGAGGTTGGGATCCGTTATGACATCACATACATGACATCATATACAAATGAGGTGATCCTTCAGAAAAAAACAATATGAAAGAGTAACATACTTAGGAGATGTATGTGGGCTATGTGTTCAAATATGATTATTTGAGTTTGAGTCGATGCATCTTTAATGGGAACCGAAGCCTCTTCCTCTTGCACAATACTATTTCTTTATGAAGGCGCTGAGCAAGAACTACAATTCTGTTAGACTGGTCTGCACGTGTCAGTCTCAGAATGTTGTTTGAAAGGAGCTTATGGTCTTGACATTAAAACGTATTGAATTTTGCGTACTTCATGCCATGATGGGGGACCACACTATTCATTGCAGAGAAGGCATACAACTGACTTAGTTATCTCAGTGTTTCATAGCAGCGAGAAATACCAGATTCCCTAACAATTCTCCTCATAATTCCATCTCGATGAGGACATTTTTGTATGGAGGTTTTTAGCTTTTGACATAGGCTGCGATAGAACTATCATTAATGGGTTGGTCCCACCTTTGAGTAGACTAGCTCTACTTGCTTTAGTGGGAGAGGTAAGACCAATGTACTTTCTTTGAGAGGGTATGTTACGTCGAGGAGACATGCCGGGCCGCACATAGTAGGTCCTATAATGCTTGCATGGCTATCGCCAATAGAAGCGGGCTTGATACTTGGACTTTCTCTCACACTGATTGGGATGATGTGCTCGGTCATGTTTCTCAGGCATCTGCTACATATTCACTAATTGTGGCTGAAGTCGCTAAACATCAAACACCACCTTTTGCATCTATCTTCACATCCTTGTCATGTATTTTGATTCTTTCAATTCCACCGATCGGGCATAGTTGGCTAGTAGACGATGGTGCATCACCCTATTATTATGGATAGAAAATACAGTTCAACAATGCTCGACAGATTCCCCTTAGAGGACAATCCAGGTGGCAGATGGCCACTTATCTCATGTATGGGGATTTGTCACTGTTATCTGGCTTCTCCGTTAGTTTATTTACATGCTCCTTGTACCGGATTTTTCTATCAACTTCTTCTATGGTAGCCAGATTTGTAAGAATATGCACTACCATACCAATTTTTATGTCGTCTTCTTTATTTTTAGATATTTTGAGAGGAAGAATTCATGATCTCGAATGCCAGATTTCACTTCTATTTTGCCAAAGTCCAGGAAGAGAGAAATTTCAGGAATTTCAATGAAATCATGGAAATGAATTTAAAAGTAATTTTCTTCCATTTTTAATCGACAATTAAGATGGGAATATTTACTTGTTAACTAAAACATGGCAAAATTAGGAGTTTGACTTATACCAATCATATACAACATGTTGAAATATGAATACATATCTTAAAGAGTATAATACACATCATCTTATATAGGAGTACATGGTTTTATAATCGATTATGATTGCTTATATATGACCAATCATATAATTATAAGTTGGCTAAGGGGTGTGTGTAACTAAAGTACTTGCACTATTGGCATTGTTATTAATGAGATACCTTGATTCCTAACTTGCCAGTTTGCTTGACACAATTATTGTTGGGTGCATCTTCACGCAAGGATGTATACAGTGAATGCAGAGGACGTCCGTTTTGCTTGATAATGAATATGTCATGCTGGAGTTGGAGGATCTTCGTCTCGTTCCTCGCTTGAGAATATGTTGCTGCGAGGATATCCCACATCGCCTTAGCAGTAGGCTGATGTAACACATAATTGGCGATCTCGATCGTCAGTGTACCGAAGAACCAAACTGGGCATAAGCGTCATATGCCTCCTACGAGGCATTTACCCCAGTCTTCTCCACCGGCTCCTCCTCGGTAAGAATATGCTTCTTACCATTTAACTTCATAAGATTCATGAACTGCATAGCCTAGAGCTCATAATTTGTCCCGTCCATTTTGACAATAGGCGCTGGACCTCTGAATGCACCTGTGGTGGGTACATCGACTTTGTTCTCAGACATATTGCTGGATGAAGAAAATTAGGGTTTTGTAGACCAAAGATTGAATGTCTACACAGACATGTGGATTTGAGTGCATGTGTAGACTTACGCACCCAAATCCATCATCCAAACGAAGAGACCAGCTCGCAAGGGACGTAGGTGGCACGCGCAATACGGCGGCACACGCACGCGTAGGAGGTGGCTCACGCACGCACAAGACAACGACGCATGCACGCGCAAGAGGTGGCGCACACATGCGCAGGAGGTGGTGCCGCGTAGGCGGTGGCGTGGAGAGGAGGTTGTGCGTGTGGGCGGCGACGCAAGGCCGGGGCTGCGGCGCGCGGAAGGAGAAGGCTGGAAAGTAGGGTTAAGGGTTTTAGGTTCGAGAGCTCCGGTCTAGTACCGTCGCTCTAATATTATGTTGGAGAAAAATAAGAGAATTGTTTATTCATGTAACCCCAGGCTCTCTTATACAAGGGAGAGACCTATAGGTAAATTACATAAGATAGACATAAAAAAATAAAATAACTGGAAATATACATGGGAATGTAGAAATATCTCAACAGTCTACATGTCCCGCAATGAGAGGATGAGGCCGGCTGCGTATCTTAGGATTTTTGGTTACCAAGGAGCACTGTTTTTTGGTGAATGCTTTTATGCTGATAAGTGTTAGCATATGCAAAATTTTCGTATGCCTCTTAGACGATGCATACACAATATCTCTGTTTCTATTGATGGAATACATGGAATTTATGGGTGATTGCCTAACTTGGGTAGCCACCCTCTTTCCAAAAAAATCACAGTGGATTGAATTCCTCGTCTAATAAATGTAAAAGTCGTATTTCTTTTGTTTACATTATCTTCTACTTGATATTGGAGTGTTCATTTTCGTTTTATGGAAACATGAAATATTATGGCATTTTGCATGCAACTTCTTGCCATGATATGTATTCCTGTCCATTCATGGTGTATAATGCCCAAATTGACGTTTATTAATCATGTGCCAGTGTCATTCTCGTTACTGTGATGTTGGAATTTTCTGGTCTCTCTCCATTTCTCTCTCACACGCATAACTAATCGGCATGTTTTTTTTGAAGTGGTCACAAGAAACCCTAAAAGCCTTATGTTATCATGGTTGCTCGATCTGTTGTTTGAGATGCTTTGATTGTCCTTTGTGGGATGTGATAATAGGTTGATGCTCATGTAAAAGCTCTACGGACATTATGCAAGCGGAAAGCAAAGAGTCCAGAGGAGGGTGACATTCTTGTATCCAAGTGGGCATGCCAAGTACTTAAGAAAGCTGTAAAAGCTCTAGACAACTATCTTCATGAGCTCTCCAAGGCTGAGGAACAAAATGGGTTTGCTACACCAAAATCAGCAAGGGGGAGAAAAGATTTTATAGGGGCAAAACCGACCACACAAGTTATAACTGCAGCTTTTACAGTCGGGTCTGTGGTTTTAGTTTGTCCTTCTGCAGATACCAAAGATATTGTTCCACTATTACACACTATTGTAACATCAGGAACTACCAAAGGAAAGCCAACAAGGTTAGCAGCAATGAAAATTTCTGTGAAAGATACTGCTCCCTCCCTTTACATTCAGTCATGGGTGACATTGGGTAAAATCTGCCTCGTTGATGAGAAATTAGCTAAAAGTTATATACCTCTTTTTATGCAGGTATTTTTTTAGATTATGCTTTCATTGAGTACAATTGTTTCATTACTGAAACTGATATTCTGTTTTCTTTTATATTTCATGATTTAGGAGCTTGAGAAAAGCAATTCGGCAGCTTTAAGAAACAATATCTTGTTGGTGATGGTGGACTTTTGTGTTCGATACACTGCCTTAATAGATTGGTATACTTTCATCTGATTATTCTGTTTATCAAACTTATTATCTTATGTTCTTTTTGAATTTTTTTCCATGTAATGGCCTTTTTGCGAAGTCACAGTTGTAAAGAGAGACAGTATTAGCAGTTGTTACTAGGATCTATTCTTTTAAATCTTACAGGTAAACATGACAAGGGCATCATTTTCCTTTCAAAAAAATAACAACGGCATGCATTGATGACAATGTAGTATCAATTGCAGCACCATGCTAATTATAAAAAAGGTTGGAGATACTAATAACTCTATCTTTTCTATTTTGCAATATTGAGAATCTGAGATGTAGCTAACATTTTCTAGACATCCGCTGCCACAAAAAAATTTGGTCAAGAAACAGAAATGATTTTAATGTACTTCGGTAAGAAGGCAGTTGGGGAACTATTTTCTTTCAACCATCATTTTTATTCATTATGACAACTCCTTTTACTGAATAACCTGTTTATTTGGAGTGATCTAAGATGGGGAAAGGAAGGCATGTTGTTGACTCTATCTAACAAGGGGATTTGTTTTTCTGTTCATTTTGTGCTACTTGTATTTGATATGTTTGCATTGGAATGTAGTCCTTGTTATCTTTTATAGCTTCGTCCTCGATGCATTCTTTTTCATATGGCCTTTTATGTTACTTGCAGTTACATTCCGAAGATCACTAATTTACTGAGGGATGCCTGTGAAATTGTAAGGAGACAAGCATTTATCTTGCTTTCAAGACTGTTACAGGTTAGTTCTCGAAGGATCTCTCAGATTTTGTGAATCTTAGTTATCCTTGTTAAGAATTATTAATATTTATATCTGGGGTTTATTTGTTTTTTTTTGGTACGTACTAGCGAGACTACGTGAAGTGGAGAGGAGTACTTTTCCTGCGATTTTTGTTGCCACTTGTCGATGATTCTGAGAAAATCAGAAACTTGGCAGATTTTTTATTTGGGAACTTTTTGAAAGGTACGAACTTAGTGGATTCTCAGTAGGTACCTTTGGAACTTTTCTGAAAAGCCGGACATCTTTGAAACTTTATCAATTTATTTATATTTCATTCCAGTTAAGGCCCCTCTGCTTGCATATAACAGTTTTATAGAAGCTCTATTTGTTCTCAATGATTGCCATGCTCATGCCGGACACAGTGATGCCTCTAAGAGCGGATCACATCTATTCTCGATTAGGTCTCTCCTGTGTGTAATTTAAAAGTTTTACTTGTCTATTGGCCACACATGCCTAAAGAATGATGGTCATTTACAGGGGCAATGACGAGGTGTCACGCTCACAGAGAATGCAAATATATGTTTCTTTGCTTAAACAGATGGCACCAGAGCAACTTTTAGCGACTTCCGCTAAGCTATGCGCTGAGATCCTGGCGGCCGCTTCTGATGGCTTGCTAAATCTAGAAGATATTACGGCACAGTCAGTTTTGCAGGTAAAAGTTGATTGCTGGCATGTTATAACTGAACTCACCGAGATTCTTAACTTGTTATCGTCGACTTGAACTTTTGGGGGATGCCTTTTGGAATGGTATACTAATTAAACCAGAAGTATATGTTAAACCCCAATTCACAGTTAATTAGCAACTATAGAGTCAATCTCTAGGATTGATTTACAAAAAAATTCTAAAAATACAATGAATGAAAGGTACAAAAATACAACAAGAACTAAAGGAACAGAAATCAACATTTACAAATTATAAAGAACTTAAGCTCTTTGGTCAAGTTGTTGCTTTAAAATGATAATAATGTTGGCATATTCATGTGAAAGGCAACTGCCATGTCAATCATGGAGCAATTTGTTGATTAAGGTGATGACATGTCATCGTATGGAAAATTTATTACTGGGCATTGTTCAACAAACCTAATGTGCAAAATCAGCATTCGAACTCTTAAGATTTGCATGAAAAACTAGGATAGTAGGAGAACCTACTTAAAGGTTTAGTAGTCGAATGGTGTGCCTTCTATTCAATAGATCAAGGATCAAACTCATAATTACTGTTAGCCTAAAAAACTTGAGGTAAATGGCATATATTTGTTGCTCCTCACTTAAGTTGTATTGCACAATGATCTTGGAGCTGTAGGGATTTACCTCCAGTTGAGGAGTCAATTATGGCAGTGATGAATATCTCTTTCATGTGAATCTTTTCATGTCTTTGTCTAGAGATGAGAGTGTGAAAATTGAAGAGCTTATGGTAAGAGTAGTGTTGATTTTTATTATTTTATTTACTATTTTTGCTCGAGCTTACTATTGCAATCTCTCCTTTTCAATATGAGATTTCACTTCTATATAAAAATCCCTACGTCCTCAATAATAATAAGTTCATTTTGTCCTATTTTTCACATAATATCAAAGCGGTAGTCCTACAACGGAGGTTTGGGCCTCCTCTTGCCGAAAGTCCCAGCTTCCATCGTCTCGTGGCCATCAGCGGATGCCTCGAAAATGGCTGGCCCGTTCTAGATGGGTGGTGCCACCAAATCGAACGGTTTTGCTGTGGTGCTCCGACCACTTTTTCAGTAAACCGATCCCTGATATATGTGTTTCTTAGCGAGGCTTACATCCTCGCCTGATGCACTTCTCGCTCCCTTCACAACAAGACTGAAATCTAGATTAATTTCTTGTTATCTAAAATCCGTTTTGATGCTTCTTGGACATTTCTAAGGTACACGCGAGCTTTGTGAGGTTCAATCGACTCTCTGTCGGGAACTCTCCTCATGCTTGAGCAGACTACTTTATTCTCTATCTCTCCACTTTTTTTAATCGCAATGGCTTCGACTCCACCTGAGCTGAACTCTATTGTATCCACCTCTTCCATCATGGTACATGGGAAAATATCAAACTTAAAAGTACGTAGACCTTTGTTCTTTGGTCTCGGGCCTTCACGGTGTTTATTGATGGTTATAAGAAACTCTAATTCTTACGAAAGAGCCACATAAGAGACAACCATTGAGTATGAGTCATGGTTGCAGGAAAATTATCATGTGACGAATCAGTTGATGAACAACGAACAATGTGGATCAATCCGTCGCACCTAATCTCCTGTACAAGGAGATGACAGAATGGATATGGGTACTATCTCACGTACTTCTAATAGACAATCAAATCACATTTTACTGGCATCTACATGCAAATCTTTGACTCAAAAGAAAATCTACATGCAAATCTGGTTGATCTCTCAGGGGACTCCTCTTTCATTCAGTTCTACCAACTGATTACAAGTCTCTATGAGGAGCTTGCAATCTTCCCGCTTGCTTGTTATGCTAAGCAAATCATGATCTGGGTTGAGTGGTTGGCATACAAGTTCTTGGTTGGACTAGTTTGCTTCCAACCCAGTTTCTTCATCAATAAACTAAAAGTGTATTGAAGTTGATTGTAAGATTATGAACCTCATCTCAACCAAGCACCAAATTGTAGACATCTTTAACAAGGTGCTTCCAAAGAAGCGTATCTCTTTACTCACCTCCAAGTTAGGCATGATTGATGGATATGCTCCTATATGAGGGGGAGTGTTGATGTTTCTATTTTTAGTATTTCTGTGTTTACTAAATTTTGTGTTGACTAATTTTTCTTGAGGTCACTATTCTAATCTCTCTGGTTTAGTGTTAGGATTTCTCCTGTATATAAGAAACCCTTTGCTTTCAGTAATAAAAGTCCTTTGGTCCCATTCTTCATAGAGTCGATACGAATTCTTAACTCTGGGAGACTCTGGAGTGCAAGTGTCGTTAACTAAGTAGAACCTGGTTGGGGTATATGGAGTGTAGGTACAAATGAAAAGAAAGTTAAACACATGTTAATTGTTATAGGCATGGAAGGCCGTATCGGCGATATATCGCCGATATATCGCCGATATATCGGTAACGAGAAGTTGGGGGTATCGAAATCGAAGTGTATATCTTTTTACAGGGATATCGGCATCGGCGATATATCGCCGTATCGGCTCATATCGGTCAGAAATGAATGGATTCAGTACAAAAAATACAAGATATCGACCGATATCACTGATATTTCGTCGATATCCCTATATATGAATGTTATTATTCATGCAGCGAGACCCCCGTACTGGTAGGGTATGGTACGACAGGAGGGTGCATACAATGGTTCCATAACTTGGTGTATATTTACAAGTTATTTCATGTTGTAAAACTTGAATGAAATCCATTTCCAATATCTACAAGTCAATTCTTTAAAAAAATCTACAAGTCACGAATCAACATTAATATCGATATGTTCGAAATTATCGATATATGCAATACAAGCTTTATAGATGATCGATATGTGTGATCTAAGAGTATATTTATAAGTTATTTAGTGATCTAAGAACTTGGATAAACTCCATTTTCAATATATATATATATATATATAGGTCAACAACTAACAGTACAACCGTATCGATATATGCGATATAAGGTTCATAGATGATCGATATGTGTTATCTAAGAGAGTAAGAGTACATTTGTAAATTATTTAGTGATCAAAGTACTTGGATGAACTCCATTTTCAATATATATAGTATGCCAACAACTAACAATATCAGCGATATGATCGATATGTGCACTATAAGGATCATAGTCCTCATAAATGATCTATATGTATTTTCTAGGTGTATATTTGTATTATTTCATGTTATAAGAACTTGAATGAAATCCATTTCCAATATTTATAAGTCAAGAATCAATACTAATATCGATATATTCGATATGACCGATATGTACGATAGCGATATGTGCGATATATGGTCTATAAATGGACCGATATGTGTGATATAAGTATGTATTTGTACGTTATTTGTTGTTTTAATATCTTAGATGACCTTAATTTCTGAAAAATGCCAAAAATATCTTGGATAGATATGTGTGATATAAGTGTGTATTTGTACGTTATTTATTGTTTTAATATCTTGGATGACCTTAAATGGACCGATATGTGTGATATAAGTGTGTATTTGTATGTTATTTGTTGTTTTAATATCTTGGATGACCTTAATTTCTGAAAAAATGCCAAAAATATGGCTTTTTTGCGCCATTTTCGACATTCCCACCGATACCGTCGATATATCGTCGATATATCCCGATATATCCATTTCCGGGCGGACCGAAACGATATCGATACGGCCTTCCATGGTTATAGGTGGAGCCTGAAGTCATTTCATTCTGCAGAATGATGCTTCTAAATATGTAGGCTATCTTATGCAGAATTAATGTTGAGTTTTTGAAGTCGAGAGGACCTTCATTTGTTCTATGTGATAAGAAGATACATTTATAGCTCAAAAGTAAATATATTAAAATCAAGAACTACGATCATTTATTGCAGCATAAAGAATGCTCAGAATTATGGCGAAAGTACCAGACAAAATGTTGGCGTGGCACTGATAAAAAATAAAGGGATTTTTAACCCACGAACCCTATAAACTGTCAATTACCTTCTCGATCTTTGAAACAACGTAATTCCTCCTTGACCTCGTAAACTTGCTAACCCTTACCCTACATACATTGTGGTTAACCCCCATTCTTTTATCTGTTAAAACTAAACGGATTCTGTCATGTTCTTTTACATTATACCCATCTTGTTTGTCAAAATTACATTGAGTGCCCCTCCCCCTCACCTTCCTCATCTCCGTTCTCTACTCAACAATCACCCACCACCTCCTCGACCTATGCCTTCCTGACCTCCCCCTCCCGGTCCATTACGAGTGCGCCCTCCTCCTCCCTGACCTCCGCCTTCCCGACCTCCCCCTCCTCCAGGTCCTCCACGAGGGCACCCTCTTCCTCCCCGACCTTTGCCTCCCTGAATTCCCCCTCCTCCTCAAGTCCGTCGTGAGGGCGACTTCCTCCTCCTCGACATCTGCCTCCCTGACCTCGTCCTCCTCCAGGTCCGCCGCAAGGGTGACCTCCTCCTCGACCTCCCCCTCCTTGTTAGGGTCCGCAGTGAGGGTGATCTCCTCCCCGACCTCCCTCTCCTCTTGATCCGCCGTGAGGGCGGCCTCCTCATCCCCGACCTCCCCCTCCTCCAGGTCCGCTGCGTGGGTGACCTCCTCCTCCCCGACCTTCGCCTCCCTAACCTTTCCCTCCTCTCGGTTCGCCTCAACGGTGCCCTCCTCCTCCCTGACCTTTGCCTCCCCGACCATCCCCTCCTCCTGACATGCGCGAGGGCGCCCTCCTCATCCTCGACTTTCGACTCTTCCTCCAGGTCCACCACCCTCCAGATCCGCCGCGAGGGCTCCCATTTGATTTGGTAGAAGAGTACAAAGAAGAGGGAGAAGGAAAGAGAGAAGGAGATTGATGATCCACCCTCTGATTTTCTGTGGTTAGATTAACTCAAGTTTAACCCAAGTAGTTGACTTCAATAAAGTTAAAGTTAACGGTAGGGTCTGTGAGGTAAGATGGAGCAATTTTACGGAATCGATGGAGGAATTACGTTGTTTCAAAGGTCGAGAAGGTAATGTACAAAGTTTATAGGGTTCGTGAGGTAAAATTCCCAAAAATAAACCGAGGGAAACTCGTCTAAGGTGATCTGGACACGGGAAAGAAGGCCGTTCTATACTTTAATTTGAATATGTGAGAAGTTGGAAGAAATGTTTTCCTGTTATACAAGGGGACTAGGAAGACAAAAAATGTTGGATGGAGATTATTAAGATGGGTATGCTTTTTCTAGATTGAGTCTGGATTTAACCTAAATTTAGATATGCTTGGAACTTAAGAATCCAGATGTAGTCAACATCACTCTCAGTGGGAAAAGGCTTTGTGGTTTTATTTTATGTAATACTTCGTACTTCCATTTGATTTTCCACATTTTTGGACTCGAGTAAAATATACCAGGTTGTTTTTTTACAGGGAATTTGATGTTGTTTCACCATGTAGTTTTATTTTTGCTAGGATAGGTGAGAAAAAAATTGCTTGAGGACATGTCCAATGCAACCTGATTGTCCGTTTAATTATTAAGTGTTGAGTTGGTTTCGCCTAGATCTGCTTGGTGTACCTTTACTCTCTTTACGTCAGGATCCTGCCTGGTTGATATGTTTTTAGTGTGCCCCAACATGTTGAGAAGATACAACAATCCCTTCCAGTAACTGGCTGATAACACAATTAGCTCCCACAACGATTGTAAAAGGTGAAATATACCCTTTTAGTTCCAACAGCATCACTCATTTGTCAATATGTTCTTGAGAATATGGAAATTTTCCAACTTCAATTAAGTTCCCTGTAAGCAGATCTTTTGGTGTTCTCATTTCCAACTGCCACAAATGTTTTACTTCTTTGGTGTCCTCTGGCAGCTTTTTGCAAGCTTCAGTTATTGTATTTTTTCCATGATTAGCTATCCACATTAGCGCAATACCCATCATTTTTGTCTCGCGTATGCATACGCATATGTTTGGATATTTTTGAATCATGAAATAATATATAAAAGGGATTTTTACACTCATAATCTTGTATACTTTCAAAAATTGCATATATAACCCTCCATAATTGTGAATTACATGTAGAACTTGAATAGTGCTTAACTCTTATATGACATAATCCTGTGTTAACTTCAATCTATTTTTCCGTTAACTACGACGGAATCCATCAAATATTTAAATATTCCCCCTTTAAGTTCACCTTATTTATAAATGATGCTACTATTTCCTCCTCCCCTGGGTGATTTGGGGTTGGCCACTCCCTCCCTCCACATCCCCTCCTCCGACACCGTGTTGCCTGCAACAGGCGGAGGGCACAACAGATGGAGCCGATGGGGCTCATTGTGAGTGTGTTTGCAGCGTCACGGTGTTAGCGATCGCTAACACAACATAAAAGAAAGGATTTTTCTCCAAAATTTTAGAAAACATAACGGGCACTTCATAATGATTGTTGTCTAGAAATGATGGCTGGCTGGAAGAGAAGATGATCGAGTCCCTCTTAAGTTACAACAAGCAAAGCTTCATGAGATCATAAGAAGCTAAGAGGCGAGCCTCCTCTCTAAGACAGCACATACTCGGACCCAAGATTGATGGATGGTGTGGGATCGGTTCGGTGAGGGAATTGGCTCGTGAGATTGGCACTTTTTGTGATCGTCGAATGGAACTGCTCGCCTAGAATCAAATTAATGTGATAAAACTTAATTTTTAGAACGGAGAACATGCATCAATTCAGAGGGAACAAATCGATGTAACTGGAAGCCTCATACGATTACTCTCGATCCAGAAGGAAAACAACGAGCACGAACGTGAGGGAGGAGGGGCGCCTCTCCAAAGATGGGATCTGCAGGAGAGATCTGGAGATCCAATTTGCAGGAGGCTGTCGAGGAGCGGGTTCACAGTGTCGGTCAGGGTTTGGGCGAGGTGACATGAGAGGAGGAAGATAGGGGAGGGGGAGAGGCTTGGGTGTTATAAATAGCCTTATGATTCGAGGTTAATGGACTAAAGTAACGAAGGGATATGTGTGTAAGACGGAGCCATTAGGCGGGGTTCTGGGTGTAATTCACGATCATGGAGGATTATGTACGTAATATTGAAAGTATACAGGGTTATGGATGTAAAAATCCTTAAAAAAATATTTTGCCTTTTTCCTGCAATTTCTCTACAATCTTACTGACGACCAACACCTGATATAGGATGCCTTGCAAATCCTTGCATGCAAAGAGATGCGAATACAATCTTCCCGCATCTCTGACACAGCAGACGTGGAAGAGGATGGCGGGGAAGGTGGGGCTGTATTGGCTGCAAAAGGAAGGGTGGTAACTCAAGTATCCAAGAAGAACTTGATCCAACATGCGATTCCCATCTTTATCGAGCTTAAGCGGCTTCTGGAGAGCAAGAACAGCCCCCTCACGGGCTGTCTAATGGAATGTCTTTGCGTACTCCTGAAGGATTACAAGAACGAAATCGAAGACATATTAGTTGCTGACAGACAGCTTCAGAAAGAGCTCCTCTATGACATGCAGAAATATGAAACAGCAAAGGCGAAGTCCACCGTCACAGAGGCGGTAACCACATTGCGAAGAGCCGAAGGATTCCAATCTCCAAAAAGCCATGGTGCTGGTTGCAGTAAAAATGTCTATGCTAAGCTCTCTGAAAAACTAGGAACTTGTGAGAAACTCTCCTCTGCCGTGGCAGATGCGGCTGCAAAAGCAACGGCTAGATCGGTTCTCAAGGAAATGAACAAGAATTTGCCAACGCCACCCCTCCATTCCATGAGTGTGCCCAAGGTACATCTTCAAGTCAGTGGAACCGGCGGTGAGGTTAGTCGAAAGGATAAGTACACCCAAGTAATAGAGTCAGTAAAGAGGAGACAAGATTTTGACTCGGTGGCGGATGACTAACACCCGCTGTATGCTACCTTCCGTATTGTGGGGGTGAATCAGCAGAAATGCTAAACATCTTATCTGCAGGGTATTGTTAATAATGTTGTTCCTTTTCTATATAAAAGATTACACTACATTTTTTGCAGGATGTTTTACTTCAATTTTAAGCTGAGTACAGCTCCTTTTGATGCTCAGTATGATGTATGGATATATTTAAATATGGTACGGCACGGGGGGATTTCAGTCAACTGAATCCTTGTCAACAGAAGGAAGCAGGGAGCTATCTTTCGGGGAAAATACTAACAGGAGATTTGCCTGGCATATATACACTAGCCGATCAACACAGTTCAACTACTTAGTACTGCCTGATGTTCACTCTGCACCAAATCCATTTGCTAAACTCAGGTATTTCTTCTTCACCAAGCAATTTTCATTGCTGACGAGCGTGCTGCTCCACTAGGACCAGGGTTGTGCTCACAAGGATGTTGTTGGTTTGCGACTAAGTTGGTACTCTCCACAAGTGACATAGGAAAAGATATCCCTATATGGTTACTTCCCATCTGCCCTCCCAAATGTTTCATGACTGAAGACAAGCTCTGCTACGATACTGATTCCCCTCGTAGCGCATTTAAAGATTTGAACTAAACTCAACATCAGATCATAGTGCTTTCCCTGTGTTTGATGTGGTGTTTTTTCGCCCATGTGGATGCTTTCCAGCAACATGCGGCGACTGTTGTCTGAAGCTCTTAAATCCTGCCAAATGCGATAGGAACTTTACCTGGGAAAGAAGCATTTACCATGGATCTAATATTTGTAGACGTCCTACCAATCGATTTTGCATTTTTTTTAAAAGTGATATTTTACCTAGTAGATGTTTATTATGTTTGATTTTTTATCTTCGTAACAGCTGGGAGCGAATTAAATGATTTTAGAGATGCCACATAATCATTTTTGAATTAAGGGTCATATTTGAGAGGTTTGAACCATATTTTTTTTCAGGTGGTGGAAGGTACCATGTTCAACCATCATACTATTACATGAGTTTGCGGTATTGTTTTCAACCTTGGATCGCAAAACGATTGCGGTGCCTATTACCTTGTACTATCATATTGGAGTGCATGCATGCCATTGAAAAAAAAGTCATGGTATTTGTGTTAAGTAATTCACACCAGATGGATGCAACGTGAATGGGGAAAAAAGAGATTATCTTCAACTCACACCCCAACTCATAACAGCCCGCAGTTTCAAGCTTCTTGAGGGAGCTGAGTGTTTGGAAATCAAAATCCCTGAACCAGATATGCCTTTTTGTGATTGACGTGATCTTTGTTGTCTTGGATTCAGGGGGATTACAATAGTGTACCACAGAATCAAACTGTTTGTTTCCGTGCCCTATTCCAGACAAGGAAGCATATGTCTCATGCAAAACCCTAAACTGTCCATTGTCCCTTTTCCCACACAAATTATCAAATCTAGTATCTGCTACATTTTCGTTCTAGACAGAATCCTTGGCAATTATTAAAGCCGTTCTGCATATGCATCCTCCTAATCTTTCCCATCTAACTAGCATTTATATTTACACCAGTATTTAAACTATAATCTTCACTCGTTTTACGCCTTATCTTTTTTGGTTGTTTTGAGAGATAAATAAAGGGTAAATACTGTAGACGATCATAAAAGATGATGTAATTATGATATAATTATTATAGGGTTTTTATCAGTTGTGCTCCTCTGAGATATCATAATTTCAATGCCCTTCCCTTTTTGGGAATAGCAGTTGTGCCCTCGACTTCTTGCCAATCTATCACTTGTGCCCCTCGGGTTAGTGATCGTCCATAAAGAATGCGAACGGATGTTAGCTTTGAGGATACAAATGGAATTAAATTTATAAAAAAGGTTTGAAAAGTCTCCCAATCCTCTTCCCAAGGTCCTAAATGTCGGTTTTGATCACCATTTCGGTATCGACCAAAACAGAATTTCGATGGAATTTCGGTGGAATTTTGATCGAAATTTCGGTCATTTTTGTACTAAGACTCCCATATTTCGGTCATTTCGATCGAATTTCGATTTCGATTGGATATCGATATTCAACAGAAATTCGACCGAATTTTGCTGAAATTTGAGGCCATGCCTCTTCCTCCTCCTCCCCCATCTTCTTCCTCTTCCTCCATTCTCTTCCTCGTACCCAATTCCTCCCTCTGCCCCTGTTGCTCCTCCGCCCCGAGCTCTCCTGCAGCTCCCCCGAGGCTCTTGCTTCGCCCCTCGACCTCCCCAACTCCGTCCCCAACCTCCCTTCCCCCCCCCCCCCCCCCAACCCCCTAGCCTCCTCCGTCACCCCTCCCCCCTCTGCCCCCACTGCCCCCGTGCCTCCCCTTCCTCCATCACCAACCTCCTCCTCCCTACTTCGCCCACTGCCGCCCTCATGCCTCTCCCTCCTTCGTCCCCGACCTCACCCTCCCTACTTCGCCCACCGCCGCCCCCGCACCTCCCCATCTGTTGCGAGCTCCTCCCCCGCACATCCATGTTGCCCCTGCACCTCCCTCCGCCCCCATTTCCTCCCGTCACCCCTCCTCCTCCCCCTCCCCCCTCCGCCCACACGCATCCCCCTCCTCCGTCCCCGACCTCCCCCTCCCTACTTCCCCCCTCGTCGCCCCCGCACCTCCCCATCTGCTGCGAGCTCCTCCCCCGCACACCCCCATCGCCCCTGCACCTCCCTTCCACCCCCAGTTCGTCCCGTCTCCTTTGGACCTTCCCTCCGCCCCTAGTTCCTCCCGATCGAAGGACGTCATCGGAGCAAAGCTCCCTTCCCCCATCTTCCTTGTACAGGAATCCCCTCCCCTGTTCACCTCTCTAAAACACCTCACCATAGGTTGTGATCGAATGACATAAAGAAATGGAAGTGATTCGTAATGGATTGGGAATGAGTTTGGGAACAAATGTGCAGAAAAAAATAGCATAATCGATGGAACAAATGTGTAGACAAAATGGAGGAGAATGCTGTATGTTGAAACAGGAGAATCTTCAAAATTTATTTAGTTAAAATAAAATTTTGATTCATTGATTCATAAGAATTCATCAAAAAAATTCAATAAAAGTCACCAGTTGATCCGCAATGAATGATATATCCGTGAAAATGTAAAAATTTTAGCGATTTGATGGATGTATGAAGGTATAATTAAGAGAGAGAAATTTTGAAGAGAAAAGAAAAGGAACAAATAGAGTAAGAAGAAGTTTGGACAATTATGGCCCTCTTAACTACACCATGATTTGAAAAAACCATGATTAAGTTCAACTCATTGACGGTTAGACTAACGGAGGGGCACAAGTGATAGATCGGCAAGAAGTTGGGGGCACAACTGATATTCTCAAAAAGGGATGAGCATAACTGAAATTGTGATATCTCAAAGGGGCATAACTGATAAAAACCCACGATTACATGACAAATTAAGTGAACAGCTGAAAAATAATAATCACGGTTTGAGGAGGAATAACTATTCTATGATTAAACGGACAAGTGATGGGAGCTCAAAGAGAATTACAAAATGTGACGAAAATTTATATACATGCTTATATGTCGGCAGTAAATAAAAATAAGAGAAAACACACCGATACCTAAAATCGGATTCGCCTGTTTTTTTACCAGTTCTTCCATACTTTACAGCAGGAAAATCTGAATCTCGATCGGCAATCCACTCAAACCATCTGCAAGTTGCAACGGTCCTCTGGAGAAGAGATGACCGTTTTCCAGGAGGCAGTGTCACCAGCTCATGGTTGCGATTAGTTTAATCCTTAATCTCCGAGGCCAAGTACTCCTCTCGTGTTTGGGAAGTAGGGGACGGAGCAATGGACAAAAGAGAACGTGGTGTGTGTGTGTGTGGAAGATGGCACCGGTGATACAAACAGAGGACGCCAAAACCTACAGCTGTTTCGTCTCATTCACACGTTCCAACCATTACCGTCCACGGTTTGGTTCTCTCCTCTGCTGGTCGCTCAGTGCACGCGCTCTATCCATTGTCAGGGATTGCCTTCGTCCTTCATTACCAATTTGTTTCTGACGCAGCACATATCGTCTGATTTCTTTTTTTTAAAAAATTTCGAATATCCGTTTTATTTTATTTTTACTCTTTATTATCGTTCAAGTACATCAGGGTGATTTTTTTACAGAAAAAGATCATAGATTCGTTGCAGGAAAATAATAACAAGAAATCAAGGCCACTGGTCAGTTCTTATCCGATCTCGGAATTCAACGCTTCAACCCAGCTTGCTTCCTGCTCGAGCTTGACCCAACATTGGGTTTGCACGCACATTTTATCGGTACTTAACCTATAATTTAATGTCCTCGGAAGTTTCCTTCTCCACAATATGGAAGTAAAACCTATGGGTGTCTACCGAGCTCAACGAGTTGAGTCGGACTCAATTCGGACTCGAACTCGTTAAGGAAACTCGAGCTTGAGCTCCGGCTCGATAAGGTCGAGCTCTGGAATGCTGGCTTGGACTCGAATTCATTGAGTTCGAGTTGGGTCACTAGCCTCTTGATGAACCGTACCCATGACAAAAAAGAGAAGCTCGGGAGGAACAACATGGGCGAGTGAGGAGGAGGGGGGGTCTTACCTTCGGCTTGAGGAGGGTTGCAGCAGCAACAGCTACTAGTTTGTTCAGGGATTCAAGAAGGGTCATCAAGAAGTTGAGAATGGGATGGCTCCGACGATGGCGTGGTTGAGAGTTGGTAGATGAGTTAGCCGCATCAGCGGTGAGGGAGAAGGGTGGTTATGATGGTGAGGAAGAAGTGGTCCAGTGGAGAAGGAGAACCACAAGCGCATAGAGAAGGGCGTGGCTCAATTTTCTCGAAGGTGCGGTATGGGAGTGAAGAGGGGGAAAAAGGTCGGGCCCCAAAACCTATATTATGTTTATTATATATAATTGAAAATATATTAAAATTATATCGACTTATCAAGTCGAGTTATCGAGTGGAGCACGACCCAACTTGAGCTCGACTCGATAATCCTAATGAGTCACAAATCCAACTCGAGCTAAGGTTCAATAAGTCTTCGAGTCGGACTTACGAGCTCTTAACGAAGCTGAGCTCAAGCTTTCCTGACATCTCTACTAAAACCCTTTTGATTGCAATTTCAGAATCACAACATTAACTCAACTGGTTGACAATATAATAATTCCAAATTATCGGAGTTGCGCCAAGTTCAATACCTACAATTTAACGATAACGATCCGCGCGGTCTAGCAATCAATAGTCATAACAAAAAGAGAAAGGAGTCCCCTTTTCTCTTAAACTCACACATTCATACACAAACTAGGTTCCTCTTCAAATGACTTGTCCTTGCTCTTTCTTCTCTTAGCAGATATGGCATCAGAAGAACCCTCAGTGCCTGTTTGGTTGCTGGGTTGGACTGGGTTGGGTTGGGGTACAACGGTGTACCCCTCCTTCCAACCCTCTCAATCCTCCTCACAGTTTACTATTCACAGGGGTACCCCAACCCAACCCAACCAAGCAACCAAACAAGAGATTCCCATCCACATCCAAAACAAAAGGAAGGTGCATAGAAAAATAGTAGATCAAAGGCTTAAGGACATTCCACCACTTGTCTCTTACTCTTTTCTCTATGGATTATGGCACACATGTGCAATAATCATGGGACAAAGACCATGCTAGACCCACACATCCTTAATATTTTTTTATTAAGGGGAACAGCCTGCATAATCCACCTAACCAATAAATAATGGAAAAGATAGGAATAAAGCAAGCACAGTCATGTGACCTGTTGGAGACAAATTTGACCCAACTGAACACTAGTTCTCCAATGATTCCAGTTTCAATCTGAAATAGAATGGCCCCAATCATATGAACATCATTAATGAAGTCAAAGTATCACTCATTGTTGTTACCTGTGAATTAATAAAATTATTATAAGCATTACCAGTGGGGCTGGGATTGCTTTTTTAACACACTGGATTGCTCTGTTTTACATAATAACATTAATTGAGTTAAGATTTGTTTTCTCCTGTCACACACACCACAGCAACTCTAGTATCTTTTGGGCATGTTTGGTTGCAAGGGTACCCCAGGGTACCCTGGCATATCCATGTCTCCAACCCTGCATTTCTGGGTTGGGAATACTTGTACTGACCCTACAATTTCTTTGATATAATGGTTTTTATCTTTGTTCAAATGCACTTATTAAAATAAAAATATATTATAATCATAAAAAAAAGTTAATATAACACATAATCAATGTCACATTACATCACAATTATCACTCCAATCCTCCCAACCCTCCAAACAGCTACTATTCACAGGAGGATACCCCAACCCAACCCAACCCAACCGAGCCCAACCCGGTAACCAAACAGGCCCTTATAGCTTGTTCAAACCCATGCTACAGATAGACAGCATGTTTCTGATGGTATATTTAAGAGGAATTTTTTTATTATGCTATATATTTATAGCATGTTTCATATGGATTTATTAAATATTTACAACATTATCTGAATATTTTATTTATCTGTAGGAGGAGTTTGAACTCTCAGGGCTCGTTTGGTAACCAGGTTACCCCAGGGTTACCTCGGGGTAATCCGGTTTACCTCTCTCTTTTTATGGAATGGAATTCTATCTCAAATCATAGTGACATCACATTACATTCTTTATTCCAACCCTCTCCAACCCTCACAACCATCCCAAACAGCTACTATTCCAATCAGGTTACCCCAACCCAGCAATCAAACAAACCCTCTGTATTTATAGCATGGATTTGATACATGCTATATATTCATAACACGAGCTTGAACACGCAATATTTGTAACAGAAGTTTGAAACTGTTAATGCTGTTTCTTCGCAGCGCACCTTTTGGCTGCCACAGGAATAGGAGGAAGTGTGCTCTCCTATTCGCCCTCAAAATCTAAATAGTTGATGATTGAAATGGTATCTTGGACTAGTACAAAAAGAAGTATTAGCCCCGGAGATGATCGATCCCCTTGTTGATCTGGAGTTTAAATTCTTTTTGCTGTTTAAATTTGAAGTAATCATACTCCAATATAGGAGAAAATGAAGTTGTTCCCTTGGAGGAGCTAACTTGACTCACCGACTCGTTTTTCTCATATTTTTTATTTTTTTTTTGAAAAAATGAAGCCGTTATGGGCAGTAAATTCTATTTACCTTCTCTGGCGTATATGTAGTCATGAGTACAACAGGTGTCTATGCACTTGCTGGGATCTTTTTTCTTTTCATACCATAGGAATAGAGTTATCTTTATTTATTATAAATTATAAAGATGTATCATAGGTCGGTTTTTTTTGTTTTGTTTTGTTTTCACGTGCGTCTTAATAATTAGGGTTTTTATCAGTTGTGCCTCTCTGAGATATTGCAATTTCAGTTATGCCTCTTCCTTTTTTTGGAATATCAGTTATTCCCCTACCTTCTTGCAAAATTCACAGTTCTGTCCTTTTGTAATATCAGTTATGTCCCTACTTTACCTTAACAGAAGGGCAGAACTGTGAATTTTGCAAGAAGGTAGGGGCATAAATGATATTCCGAAAATGGGACGAGCGTAACTAAAATTGCAATATCTGCAAAACTAATTAAAAACCCTAAAAATTAATACTCTTACTTTACAACTTGTATCCGATCCGTTAGTTTATCTTTTTTTTAATGAAATTTGGTATTTAAATTTCTATCCAGCTAAGAACAAAAACAGTGCTACATATTTCATATCTATTAACATATGCATCTGTATTTGTATTCGTATATTGAGAATGTATATGGTAGCATTTACATTTGTGTACGACCGTTAGCATAGTTGAATTATACGCTTTGGTATAAGCTTTAGTTCAATCTATTGTGGATATTATACTTTCCTAGTTCAGTCTAATGTGGATATCGTACTTTCCTATTATACTTTTAGTTCAGTCTAGTGGCATACTTGAATTATACGCTTTATTAAATGGGCTATTATGTAAGGAGGAGTTCCTCCTCCATGAAAAAGAACTAAGCGATTCTTTGTATGTTTTACTAGATAATGAATGATTTATTAATAAAAGGTATTACATCGAAATAGGAGACAAGCGGGTAACAAGCTGCGCCGCTAATCCTTTTTGAATTGCAAAGACAATCCTTCTTAAAACTACATCCATAAATCTAGGAACCATCACATTACTACTCATGATTTTTTGGATCCCCTTCAAAAGCTCAATAGCTTCTAATGCTAATGCATTGTCGGCTCTCTCCTGGGAGAGATTGTGAGAGACAAGTCATGCAACATACAGTGAGAATCCCTATCATGGATAGAGACTAAGGGGACGGGAGGGGGCTTGGCCCCCCCAAGTCCCCAAGAACTCAATAATGTGTGTGTGTGTGCGCACATCCTTGTGCACGTGCGTGTGTGCGTGTGTAATGTGTGTGTGCATGTATGTGTGTGTGCGTGTGCGTGTGCGGTGTGCGTGCGTGTGCATGCGTGCGTGCGTGGGTGCGTGCGTGCATGCGTACTTACATTCCTAAGGCACCGAAATAAGGATGTAAATGGTCGGGTTACTGATAAAGTTAACATGTTACTAATATCTGTATCCATTCACTATCCCATCCATATTTAAGCAGATGCGTATATGTTATTCTCATTCGGGTGTATATGATTCAAATAAGCAATTGTTTGTGGATATATATATATATATATATATAGAAACTGTTTTCTATTTTTTAGGACCTGATATGATTTTCTTTTTTGTGGATGTGGATCTCATACAATAAAAGTGACCTAAGTCAATGAATAATTTGAATATTATTGCCATAATCTTCCGATGTTAAAAACATGCCAATAAAAATTATTCATTGTTAAATTATATTTGTTCTTGCTATTAGCAATGAATAAAATATTCATTTTTAAACTTTAATGTAACAGTGATTTTTCCATTGATTTCTTCGTTAAAATTTATATTAATCATAGCTAAATTTAAAAACTAGAAGAAAACATCAATGAATAACCAATGTTATCTGGATTGTTGCGAGGAATATAGCAACGAATATGATATTCGTTTTGCATTTAAAATGAAGCAACAAATAATATTCATTTTATGTATTTAACTACGGAAGATATAGTGATGAATATTAAGTTATTCATTGGCTTAAGTCATTTTTTTGCAGTGTACTAAATCTATATTATGCATACTGTATAGACATATATTAACTTGTGTATAGACATATATTAAAATATATTACGTGATTAGACATAGTATTTTGCATTTTTAGTCACTTCCAAACACACGAAAAAAATGATATGTTTATTATATTTAATTACTTATCGTACATGTTATTTAATGTAGGAATGCACTTTTTTTCTTTTTTTCACTGTATTGTAGTTTATGTAATTTATTAGTCAAGATTTAATTCCAATTTTACTAAATCACTTTTCTTGTACAGCAAAATGAGGCATTTATTATCCCTAAGATAATCTGTATCCCTTTCGTAACTAATTGTATTTGAATTAAGATTATTTATTTCCATATTTATATTAATTTTATGGATTTCTTTTGTGATTTTCAACATCTGCAAGATATCCATTTTTGTATAAATATCTAGATTTTAAAATGAATGAGGATATGGTTACTCTGTATCCATCCATTTATGTATCCAATTACCATATCCTTATTAGTTTAAATATGAATATTGCTGCAGACATAGATATTAACAGATAAGAAAAATATGTTAAAATATCTTGAAAATGGATATGAATATGTATAGATTAAACACATATAATAATAGAAACACTTTATAATTTAACGAAATTATATATTTGTTGAATGCCTCTTCGTTACACAAATGTACTAATTGTACTTATTTCAGTAGAAGTTATATCGTATATAGTGAAAAAGTGTATAAAACTTTATTACATAGAGGTACAAACAAATTTACAACTATATATTAAAATGGAGAAAAAACACAATCACAGATATCCAAGGAGATTAAATTGACATCATCTTCGATATCTACTTTAAATATATATAGATGTAGCTCAATATTGTGTATAAAAATGATTCAGTAAGAAATCAGATACAAACATATATTTGCATCTATTTGTATCCCTACACATCATATAATATTACTTATTTATAAATATTAAATTTGACAATCTTAATTAACATCGCACTAATGGAAGTGTATTTCTTTAGAATGGAGAATTTTGTAAGGATGTTTGGTATATTATATTACATTTTTTAGTAATATGTTACCGTAAAATCATAAATATCTTTTCATAAATTCCTTATGAATATTAATGACAAATATGTTAGAATTATTTACCTTATATTATCTCAACTAATAAATTCAACAAATATTAACAACTAAAATTACAAATATTAATAACTAAAATCTAAGTAGAAATTCCTGGCTTTGTCCCTGATCCATGTAATCCCCTAAACGAATGCATTAAAATACGAGCTTAGACATTTTAAATGTTGTTATTAGGTATTAGGCGTATCATGAGTTAAATTATAATAAAATATTATGCTACTTTGTGATTTTGGTATAGTATATAACAATAAGCGTTGGGAATTTCAATGGAACGAAATTACGTAAATGTTGATTTTTTACCTTCTATTAGTTATTTTAAATTGTGAGATTTGCTCAAAGAATTTTAAATATCGATAGAGGAAGTCAAAACTACATGCAGTTCCTTTATCACTACACCATCAAAGTAAACGAAAGAGATTCAAAACCTCATGCCTTCTCTCTATGCAAAAGTCAGCTATTAATTATACTACGCAATTTGTCCTAACAGAAGTACATACAATATACGAGATTAGATGCCTTAATGGGATCTTTCATTCTAGTATAGATCACCAATTATACAATTAATATATGATTTTAGAATGCAATGACAACTTACGCTCACTATCCTAGTGGATAAATCTTTTTGTTTACTTTTATGTCTATTTCGTTTTATCTTTATTAGTGTTGTCTATAACGACAGATTGATCAAGATCTTTCAATTGGAAGGAAATAAGGAGCCTTTAAAGTTTTTTTTAATTTTTAAAATCCAAGAAATGAAAGAAAATATTGTTTTGAATTGCGTGATTGTTCACATTGCTTGAGTTCAAAACTGCTCGTGCGAGAAGTGATGCTGATACGATAAATAAAACTTAATTCGATTAATAATAATATAAAATAGCAATTAAAAATATCATCAATAATGCACAATGACTTAGACATGTTCAGCTACACAAGGATTGTGTCCTATTTTTAACTCGACCTTCTCGTGTCTTACAAATTAATACTCATTATATGAACTATCTTTGTTGTATTCTAAGTTGGTTATAAAGTGCACAAGTTATCATAATTTATCTTCTATATAAGAAGAAAGGCATTTATAGAAAACATCTCAAGGTACGAAACATTACCAAGAGTCTCTCTTTTATTAAGGAAGAAAGACCTTCATACGGATTGCATGTCAAACAATAATAAAGATAAATACAAATATCATAATTAAAGCATTTTAGAACATGGAATGATTATGAAATGTAAATTGAGTGAATCGAAGTGGAAGACTTTGAAGGGATTAGAGAGCATCTTTGCAATGCTTCCTCGATAGAAAAATTACCCTTTTCTGTGGAAACTCCTCCATATGTATTATCATAGAAAGCCTTTGAAAATTATATGATATTGTTAAGCTTCCTTGACATTTAACTCTTATAAATTGTAACATTTCGAGCTTAGATCTCTAAATTATCATGGAGGAAAATTAGCTCTAACAACTTGTCGAGTTCTGGACTAACTAAATTCGTTGACAACAATTAAAATGCTTTAACTCAAGTTTTCAAGAAGTAATTACCTACTCTTATAACACGTTCCCATACTTTGTTACAACTTCTCTCACTTGTACTCGTCACATTCTTGTTGTGATACAACCTGTCACCTATTCTTAGGAATGGTGACAATTGTACGCTATTGATAGTATTTTTCTCGTATCTCTTTGTAGGAGTGGTTCCATCTTTTGGGTATGGGGTGTGCATAGTTAAGAAGTTGAACGGGTACCCAACCATATCCGAGAAAATGACCCCGATCTTTTGGATACCCTTTCAATTTATACAGTTTGATCCAAACCAACCTGTAACCCGTAAGTGATCTGAATAGGTTTCTACATGTACCCACGGATACCCAAATGGATGTTGAAGGGGGTATGTGCTATCCAAAATTATAAGAATGGGTATATTATCTATTGTGTTACTAGCCATTTGATTTCAAGTTGACGATCTAATCTCTCTTTCATGATCAATTGAATTTCCCCTAACTAGAGTAGAGCATAGATCCAGGTCGATCTGAACTCATTTTTTATATGGGCCCAACCCGAGCATCAATTTCCTTTGAAATTGTGGAGTCAGGACGAGCTCGACTCGGACCTACAAATATCAGCAAAATCTCAACTCAAGCTGATTTCCAACTAGCAAAACCCCTAACTCCAAATGGATGAGAGGAAGGCTGACCACTCCGAGTCAACACCTACAACAAATTCCATTGAAGAGCTTTCACTTGACATGAGATCATTTCCGAAGCGCATGTTGGCCCTTGGTTAATGCAAAGATGTGATTTAAGCATCAGGATCGGAATCGATGTATGATGGATGGCTCGATGCAGTTCATGGAGCCAAGTTCGTCGATATACCTCATGTAGGTGCGCGGTTGGTTGAATACTGAGCATTATTGAATTTGGTTAATTTCTAATTGAGGTATGCACTACTATGGTAATGGGTTTTAATGGCAATGATTGATATTATTTGAACTGGTTTACCTCGAATTATTATGCAATGTCTTAAGCCCTTCCTTTGATGCCACAAACTTGTTGCTGGAAATAGATTCTCCGTATAAATTGAATTGCGGAAAAATAATCAGAGTCGATAGGTGGATCCTGCATGATTTATCAACTACGAGAAAGTATCTCAACCAAAGAAAAAAAACCACAGATGCAGGGGAAATTTTTAACGTGGAAAACCCTTAATGTGAGGGGAAAAACCATGGGGTTGATCGCAACCCAAAACAAAGTTCTATAATCGAAGTAATCTCACGTGAGGGGCTTACAAAAGGCTGACCCTCAATATGGTGTTACAAATCACCAAACAATGGAGAATAATAAAGAGGAAAAATATCACCTAATGGTAAATCCGTCGCCAACTGTAAGGAAGAATGCTGGAGAAAAACTGCTCTAAAGGTTACTCCCTTCAAACTATGCAGCAACCATGGACTTTCTTTCTTCTTCCTCTCTCTTATTTCTTTCTTACACTACGAGAGCTTATGCTGGAATCACCATGGTATGCACCCCATACCATCTATTTATACTACATGGAGATGAGCAAATAAGGCAACTTGGACTCCTACTTCAAATAGGATTAGGAAAAGATACTCCTAATCTTAAAAGGTAACTAATCTTTCCTTTTCAAATAGGACTAACAATGTCCTATATATATGGACTAGGTACCCATAAGGAGGGAAACCCATTCAACAAATCTCTCCCTCACCGACGATGTGGGAACTGCTCCAAACCTGCAAGGGAGCAGCATCTCTCGAACTTTCCAAGCGGCAAAGTCTTTGTCATCATATCGGCACCGTTGTCATCTGTGTGGATCTTAACAAGTACAAGTTTCTTCGATTCTAATACATCACGTATCCAATGATATCTGACATCGATGTGCTTCGATCTTGCATGTAATGTAGAGTTCTTACCAAGGGGAATAGCACTCTGATTGTCACAGTAAAACAAGTATTTGTCCTGATGAAAATCAAGCTCCTGCATGAACTTATTCATCCACAACAACTCCGTGCACGCCTCTATAGTTGCAATGAACTCAAACTCTGTAGGATAAAGCAACACACTTCTGAAGAAGAGACTGCCAAGAAACTGCGCCACATGTAAAGGACATCATGTAGCTAGATATGGATCTTCTCCCATCAATGTCACCCACCATATCTGAATCTATGTATCCAAGAAGAATAGGCTTCTCTGCTCCAAAGCAAAGAGAGTAACTGCTAGTACCTCAAAGATATCTCAAGATCCATTTAACTGCTTTTCAATTCTGTTTTCTTAGATTTGAGATGAACCTACTAACAATCCAACTGCATGAGCAAATCTGACGTCGTACAACCCATGTCATACATGAGACCACCTGTGGCTGATGTATAGGGAAATCTTTCCATATCTTTCTTCTCTGCATTGTTCTATATGTTATCTTTGTAATTTAACTTGAAATCGCTTCAAGAGAGGTGCTAGCTGACTTTGCCTTCTCCATATAAAATCTTTGAAGTACCTTCTCAATGTACTTCTCTTGTGAAAGTTGAAGTTTCCTTATTCCCCTGTCTCGAGTGATATTCATGCCCAGTATCTGACTTGCATGCCCCAAGTCCTTCATAGCAAAGGACTTGCAACTTTTTCTTCAAGCCAGAAATTCTCTCTCCATTGTTGCCTACAATCAGCATGTCGTCAACATAAAGCAACAATATGATGAAATCATCACATGAGATTTCTTCACGAACACAAAATAATCTGAAGTTGTCTTGAAGTAACCATGCTCCCCTATGAATGAGTCAAACTTCTTGTACCATTGCCTGGATGTTTGCTTCAAACCATATAGACTCTTCCTCAGTCTGCAAACATAGTCTTCATTGCCTTTGACTATAAAGTCCTCTGGTTGCAACATGTAAATTTCCTCCTCAAGGTCACAATGGAGGAAAGCTGTCTTCACATTCGTCTGTTCAACCTCTAGATAAAAACTAGCCGCCAAGCTGAGAACCACCCTGATAGAAGACATCTTCGCCACAGGAGAAAAGGTCTCCTCAAAGTCAACTCCCTTCCTTTGGTTAAAACCTTTCATAACTAACTAGCTTTGTACTTTGAGTTTGTAGAGTATTCATCATATTTCATTCTATAAACCCACTTGTTTCTCAATGCCTGCTTGTCTTTGGGAAACTTGACAAGCTCAAATGTATGATTGTCATGAAGGGACTCTATTTCCTCTTTCGTAGCTTCCACCCAATTCTCCTTGTTTGCATCTTGCAAGGCTTTTTCATAGCATTCAGGCTCGCCATTATCTGTCAACAAAATGTACTCATGTGCAGAATATCTAGTGGAGGGTCGTCTCTCCCTCATGGTCTTTGTGGTGGGAGAGCCTCGGAAGAAGAAGAGCTCTAATCATACTGCACACCATCATCACTACCGTCATCTGCATCATCATCATCAGGAGTGGTGATCCGTGGTACATACTCCTCATGTCCTGCATTTGGTACCTGCTCATATGCATCATTTGGCATCGCATGTGGAGCTCTTTGCAAGGGGACTTGCTCCATATCATCTAGATGATAGCTGCTCGAAGGAGAGTGCTTAGCAGCCTTCTAGATGTCCTCAATAGTTTGATCTTAAGAGAAGATCACATCCATGTTTCTCACTAGCTTCTTATCAACTGGATCATACAACCTTTAGCCAAGCTCATCTTGTCCATCTCCCAAGAAGATGCACTGCTTTATCTTTGCGTCCAACTTGTATCTTTCATCCTTGAGAACATGCACAAATACATGACATCCAAAGACCCGCAAATGGTTGTATGAGACATTATTTCCATGCCAAACTCTGTCAGGAACATCACCATCTAAGGATACATGTGGAGATAGATTAATAACATAAGCAACAATATAAAGTGCTTCACATCAAAAAGAGTTAGGCAACTTAGCTTCAGAAATGAGACATCCGACTCTCTCCATCAATGTCATGTTCATTCTCTCTGCTATCCCGTTCAATTGTGACGTCTTGGGTGGAGTCTTCTGTTGCCTGATACCATTAGATCTGCAATACCCATCAAATGGCCTAATATACTCACCACCATTATTAATGCAGATGCACTTAAGTTTCTTCCCAGATTGTCGCTCCACTAGCACATAGAAGTCTTTGAAAATATCAAGGATTTGGTCCTTCCTCTTTAAGGAGTAGACCCAAACTTTCCTGGAAAATAATCAATTAATGTAACAAAAAAAGTGCACCACGAAGAGAACTTACTTTCAACGAAACCACAAACATTTGTGTGAACAAGTTCTAGTTGTTGCATCTTCCTAAAAGACGGATGGCTCTTGAAGAAGACTCTCATCTGCTTCCCAACCAAGCAGTATGTGCATCTCTCCAACTTCTCTTTCTTGACATCTATCAGCATATTCTTCCTCACCAAAAACTGCAGCTCCTTCTCTCTCATGTGCCCCAATCGTCGATGCCAAAACTCAATGGATTTTAAATCTCCAGTCACATGTGCAACATCAAGTGATATGGATGCATTCATGATACAAAGATTGTTGATATACTTCTTGCCACGGGCAACAATCAAGGATCCTCGGATAATCTTCCATTGATCGCCATCAAAAGTGTTAAGGTATCCTCCATCATCAAGCTTGCCTGCAGAAATGAGATTTAAGTGAATGTTGGTGTATGCCTCACATCTTTGAGCGTCAATACAGCTCCATTGGCATTCTTCAACGCAATAATGTCAATGCTAACAATATGAGACAAAGAACCATTCTCCATCTTCAATGTGCCAAAATCACCAGCTGTATATGAAGAGAAAAACTCTCTCTGAGATGTGACATGTACAACAGATCAGCTAACAACAAGCCAAGAAGTATCATCTTGTGCGACATTTACCATATCCTCATCACAAACAATGAGGAGCTCATGTTGTGCAACTGCAACAACTTATTCATTCTTTCTCTTGCTTGTCGCCACCATTCTTGTTATCTCTCTTGAACTAGAAGTGATACTTCTTGATGTACCCTTTCTTCTTGCAATAGTAGCACTCCATATTCTGATATCTAGATCTGGACTTGCTTCTCCCATTATCTCTACATGTATTTATATTGGTCTGGCTCATTCCCATGTTCTCAGTGTCAAGAACTTCTAAATGTGAAGAGCTTCCTTGGTTTTTCTTCGCACCTCCTCATTAGGAATGTCAGACTTGACTATCTCCAAAGAAACGACCCCATTGACTACAGAATTCGTAAGTGAGACTTTGAAAGTCTCCCATGAATCTGGTAGAGTAACAAGCAGTAACAGTCCCAACATCTCATCTTTAAATTTTATCCCCATGCTCGTCAACTGGCTAGTAATTCCTTGGAACTCTTTAAGAAAATCTAATACAGATCTGCCTTCTATGAACCTCAAGTTCAGTAGTCTCTTGAGAAGAAACAGTTTGTTACTTCCCGTCTTGGAGGCGTAAAGATTTTCCTACTTCAACCACAAGCTTCTAGCGTGACTTTCATCTTGAATATGGTTGTAGACATTCCAATCAACAAACTGTCTTATGAAGCCACAAACCTGCTCGTGTTCAAACTCTCATTCCCCATCTGTTTTGGCTTCGGGCTTCTAGGAGGAGAACACCGGAAGATGCATAGCCTTCACATATAAAAGATCCTTCATCTTATTCTCCCACAAATTGTAATTAGTCCCTTTAAGATTAATCATCTTGTTCGAATAAAACTCTATCTTGTAATCCGTCATTGAACCTTACTCTGATATCACTTATTGGGAATAGATTCGGTATAAATTGAATTGCGGAAAAATAACTAAAGTAGATTGGCGGATCCTGCATGATATATCAACTACGAGAAAGTATCTCAACCACAGAAAAAAACAACCACGAATGCACAAGAAATTTTTAACGTGGAAAATCCTCAATGTGAGGGGAAAAACTACAGGGTTGATCGCAACCCAAAATCAAGCACTATAATTGAAGTAATCTCCCGTGAGGGGCTTACAGAAGGCCGACCCTCAATGCGGCATTACAAATCACCAAACAATGGAGATAATAAATAGGAAAAAATATCATCCAATGGTAAATCTATCGCCAATTGTAAGGAAGAATGTTGGAGAAGAACTGCTACAAAGGTTACTCCTTCCAAACTACACGGCAACTACGAACTTTCATTCTTCTTCCTCCTTTATTTTTTCCTTGTGCTAGGAGAGCTTGTGTTGGGATCATCCTAGTATGCATCCCATACCCCTGTTTATACTCCATGGAGATGAGCAAATAAGGAAACATGGACTCCTACTTCTTATAGGATTAGGAAAAGATGACTCATGATCCTAAAAGATACATAATTTTCCTTTTCCAAATAGGATGATCAATGTCTTATATATATAAACTAGGTTCCCACTAGAAGGGAAGCCCATCCAACAACTTAGTCACTTTTTCCATTGATGTGAAGTCATGAGTGATGATGCAAATGCTTTGAATCCTTCATTTGATGTTTCCTCTCCCTCTCGTCTTCAATATTCTCATCAAATAATTATTTGATTAAAAAGTGTAACTTTTCCCGATCACGTGACGAATGTAATAATTTCATCTATGGATCGAAGAACGCAACTAACAATAAATTACAATGGATATAATAGTACTTAGATGATTTTCCGCCAGAATAAACATCATAGTTGGCAGTAATCTTTAACAAATTTGCCAATTTTGTTATGGACATGGTACATATAACTAGGATTAATACAATATCTATATTACGATATTGTAAGTTAACGAGTCAAGTTCATCAATTAATAAGATGGCGAGTTAACATCATGATAGCATCCACATATTATTTAATTAAAAAAATACATCAACTATTTAAACAAAAAGACAATATGTCAAATCGTTCAATGGATATCCACAGGTACTCGCAAATCATCATACAATACCTTATTCCCCGTGGAGTAAGGCACTGTTCATCCAATTAAATATTATCGTATGCATTTATCGATGGGTTATTCTTTGGAATTTCCTTCCTGCTTAGACGCGTGTATGATGAAGCACATCTTTCAGCCTGATTCTTACATGTGTTATGCGTCAACTGACACGAAGGCAGAGTTCCACCGAGAACCCATAAGCCATTCGTTTTTGGTTCTTTTCTTTCCATCTTTCAGAACTCACCCTCTTTCTTCCCCGTCGGCTTCCACCTCCCGACCGATCTCCAGTTCGAACCCAAAGATAGTCTGTTGAAGGACACGGTTTGACGCAACTGTGAAGGTCTGATATATTGTAATTGCTATTTTTCCGTTTGTTCTCCATTTAGTAAACATCCATTTCTGGGATATTTAGTGCATTCGTTGTACCTATTCTGGTGTCCAGTGTCCCTCTTTTAAGGTTCTTATCTCCTTCTTTGGGTTGGGCATTTCAGGATTTAGCTTCGATTGACTTTTGTAACTATTACGGGGATTTTCTAGGGTAGCGAGTTTGTGGGCATGGATTTTATTTCGGTTCAATAGCTTCTTCCTATTAATGTTTTCTGGATAGGCAACAAGGACTTGCCAGTATCTAGAGACTTAACTGGAAATATGCCCTAACATTTTAGCTTGTATCAAGTTAAAGCAAACAAGGTTTTGGAGCAGAAGCCTGTCATTTAATAGCACGTTTTCAAAAACATACGAACTACTGGAATCAGGAACATTATTTCATATTTCCATTAAAAGGTGATCACTTTTTTCAACGTTTATTTATTTATTTTAAGGGAGTCTACAAATCTATACAAATGGTTAAGATGCCAAATGAACCCCCCCCTCCCCCCATTTAATGTTTATGATTTTGTGCAAAGGCTAACTTACTAACAATGAGCTTTTGTTGTTAACAAAAGTTTCTGTTTGGTTAGTAAAAAAGTAGACCATGGAGGAACTAATCGTGCCTCCTATGAATATTGTTGGTTGAATATAATATGCAATCCTTGCAGGATATTGAAATGAAATCTCAATTCGAGCAAAACCATATGGATACACACGATGCCGATGATGATGTCATTCCCAGTGAGTTTTTCTGTAGCTCTGTTTTTGAAAGAATGCCTGATAGTTAGGTCGTATTGTTATTCTTCGTATATAAAAAATTTTCTTCTGCGAATCATTGGAGTATATGTTCTGTAACATATTACATGTTTAAATAACTTCACATTCTTTTCAGGCTCATCCTCTTACCCTCGAAGTATATAAAAAATTTTCTCATGTGAATCATTGGAGTATATGTTCTGTAACATATTACATGTTTAAATAACTTCACATTCTTTTCAGGCTCATCCTCTTACCCCCGAAAAAGAATGAAAAGCTGCGCACGATCAGGTATTTGCACAATGGATTTCCTTGTGATGTCTAAGTTTCTATGCCTACATTTCCCAGTTGTCTTATATTCAAATAACTCACACGATTCAAATATCAACTACAGTTTTTCATATGTGGACAAACTAAAATATCGATATCTAGATGCTAAGTTATGCATCCCCAAAATACTACTTGATGTGTTAAAAATAATTATTGTCCTGCATGTTGATCCTCTCAGTCTTTTTTCTGCATTCAATAATATCTTTTTCAAGCTTATTTGTTCTTTATATTCTTATTTGTGATATCTCCCATAGGAAGAATTTAAGATCATTCTTGCAAAACTTATTCTTCTTGAGTCTTTTCTGTGAGGTTCTGGATTAGGGAATATATTTTTCTGGTTGAATGCATGGCCATCAATAACTCCAAAGCAAGAAGATGTTTGTCAAAGTTCAAAATGGAATAGATCATATAATGGTTTAATTTAAAGTTGTCATTATTAAAGGTCTCTTAGATAAACATTGACGATTATTCATTAAATTAATTTATAGTTTATGACTTTGCTATTTTTCTTCTCCTGTGTTAGCCACTTCAGTTTTTGTTTTTAAGAAGTTTTTATTTTTTATGCATAATCTACTGTCTATAGCAATTCCCCTCTTAAACAAAAAGTATATTGTGTTTGTGATTTCTCTCAACACACAACAACAGAACTTATCATGTTCTCCATTTCTTTAGGACACAACGTGGCTTGTGCCGAGCGCGAGGCATCAAATCGTCGGGTGGCTACTGTAGGTAATGTCGTAAAGATATATTATAATCTAGCGGTTCTCGATTCAAAGAGTTCCTTTTGTTAGTGACCAGATTCACATTTTTATTAAATTTAGGTTTTTCCCCTCGAATTTATTGTATAAGCTGTATGGGTTAATGTTTTATGTTACTTTTTACCCAAGGCATGCCTCTAAAGAAAACACTAATACAATCAGGTATTTGTACGGCATATAATGGTTCAATTTAAAGTTGTCATTATTAAAGGTCTCTTAGGTAAACGTTAACGATTGTTCATTAAATTTAATTATAGTTTATGAGTTTGCTATTTCTCTTGTCTCATGTTAGCTACTTGACTTTCTATTTTTAAGAAGTTTTTTAATTTTTATGCATGATCTAATGTCTATAGCAATTCCCCTCTTAAACAAAAAGTTTATTGTATTTGTGATTTCTCCCAATACACAACATCAAGTACTTATCATGTTCTCTTTTTAGGACACAACGTGGCTTGTGCCGAGAGTGATGCATCAAATCATCAGGTGCCTATTGCAGGTAATATTGTAAAGATATATTATACTCTAGCTTTTCTCAGGTGCCTATTTAAAGAGTTCCTTTTGTTAGTGACCGGATTCAGATTTTTATTAAATTTAGGTTTTTTCCCTACAGTTTATTTTTTAGGCTGGATGGGTTAATGTTTTATGTTGGTTTTTACCCAGGGTAATGCCACGTAAGAAATCATTAATACGTTTGAAATAACATTATAGCCAAGAAAAATATTTATTTCAGTTTATAAATATATATTCTACTTTTTGTTATCAATTGATTTGCATTTACTCTTTAAGACGATTTAAGTTTTCTCCCCTTCTTATTTTTCGAAATATTTTTTTATACATAAGGTTATACTTTAACAATTCCAGTCTTGCGTGGGTTGATTTTTGTTCAATAGAAGTAGTATCTTGCCTTTGTGATTTCTCCTAACATATAATATAATGTGTTGTTTCCATTTGCAGAAACCCATATGATAGGTTCCGAGTGTCAAGCTTTGGCTGATACACCCAATCTAAGTGAAGGTACCATCACTTATGTTTCTAATCTTATGCCACCTTCTTTGGAGGCATGATTATGATAGCTTTATAAAATTCCAAGTAAACTAAACTGATATAGGTTCAACTGATTTTCATATTCAACAAATGTAATTCAATTTGGATGTTCTTTATAAAGTATAAATTACCGTATTCTTAGTCAATTCAATCTTATATTTTTTTTTATTTTTCTGCTTACAAAGGTTGTTTGATTAAATGTTACACTTGAAGTTTCTTGAACTTACTTAAATACTTTGTAGGCAAATTTCTTCAACGTTGGAACTTTGGTCCTCCAGATTGTTGTTGCACAAAGTGTGGTGCAATCATGTGGTTTGAGGAAAGAATCCTCAGATGTGGAACTAGAACACCGAAGTTTAGACTATGTTGTTTAGATGGAAGAGTCAAATTGCCATTCTTACGAAATGTCCCATTGTTTCTTGAATCTTTATTATCCGGAGAAAATCCACTCTCTATACACTTTAGAAAACATATCCGCCAATACAATAACTGCTTCAGCTTCACATCTGTTGGCGCTTCTATAGACTCAAGCATAAGCATGGCTTCTGGTCCATATTGCTATCGAATTCATGGCCAAATGTACCATAGGATTGGATCTTTATTACCCGTAGATGGCAATGATCCAGCTTTCGCTCAAATCTACTTGTATGATGCTGAAAATGAAATTGAAAATCGTTGCCGCACCTTCCAATCAGGCTCAACTGGAACAACTGCTAATAGTAGTATCATAGCATCTTTACAATCTATGTTAGCTGAAATCAACCCATATGTGTCAGTTTTTAGGCATGTTAGAGACTGGTTACATGAAGAAAACAATGAATGCAATTTTTCCTTAAAGATTCTAGATTTGGAAAAAAGTCATTCGCATGGTTTTGATCAACCAAATGCTAATGAGATTGCAATGTTGGTTGTTGGAGATGGAGATGAAATCGAAAACACCCGTGACATAATTCTTTCAAAATATGACCATGGATTCCAAAGAATAAATGAACTGCATGGATCATATATGCCTTTACAATATCCTCTTTTGTTTCCATATGGTGAAGTGGGCTGGAGACTTGGTATTAAGTATTGTACATTAGATGGACATGAGCAAGCTCGTGGAAGTAATATATCTATGATGGACTTTTATGCCTTTAGGTTACAAAATCGGGCGATTGAATCAGGTAATGCTTTGATGCGAGGTGGTAGATTGTTACAACAATTTATTGTCGATGCATACACATGTATTGAACAGAGCAGATTAAATTGGTTTCGTAGAAATCAAGATAAATTGAGAGTTGAAAAGTTCGAAAAGGTCTATGATGCTTTATGTGAGGGTGAACAGATAGGGTCTTCAATAGGCAAAAGAATCATCTTGTCGTCTTCTTTCACTGGTGGTCCACGATATATGTTACAAAATTACTATGATGCCATGGCATTGTGCTCATGGGCTGGACCTCCTGATTTATTTATAACATTTACATGCAATCCTAACTGGCCCGAAATTAGATACCTACTTGACATAGCTGGTTGCAAATCGGCAGAAGATCGTCCAGATATTGTTGCGAGGGTTTTCAATATCAAGCAAAAAGAGCTAAGAGATGACATAGTCAAAAGGAAATTTTTCGGCATTGTGAAATCAGGTTTGTGAATTTTATGATAAAGATCATTACTCCATATCGAATATATCATTCACTTCTTAAGACTTATTATTTTCTTACTTATTCAGATCTATCTGTCATCGAATTTCAGAAACGTGGGCTGCCCCATATGCACATGTTAATTACATTAGAGCATGGGTCAAAGATTAGAACGATAGAAGATATAGATAAATACATTTCAGCTGAAATCCTAGACCCCACTCAGAGATTTGCATATGAAACAGTTTGCAAAAGTATGGTTCATGGTCCATGTGGACGAATCAATCCACGATGTCCTTGCATGAAGCAGGATAAATGCTCCAAACATTACCCGAAGAAATTTGTGCCTGAAACATATTATGATAAGCAAGGTTATCCCATTTATAGACGACGAAATGATGGTAAATCCATTAATATACATAGAACAATTATAGATAACTGATGGATTGTTCCTTATAATATTGACTTATTGACTAAATTCAATGCACACATAAACGTTGAGGTATGTAATCAAATACAAGCAATCAAATATTTATTTAAATATGTGCACAAAGGATTTGATAAAATAACATTTGCCTTGACCAACGATAGTGAAGAAAGTTTTGATGAAATTACTCACTATGTTAATGCTAGATATATTTCTGCAGCTGAAGCTGCATGGAGAATATATGATTTTAGACTCCATGACAAACATCCTAGCGTTCAACGTTTATGCTACCACTTACCTAATGAACAAAACATTATCTTTGAGGATAATGATGATTTGGGAAATATTGTAGATAACCCATTCTCTCAAAAAACTATGCTAACAGAATGGTTTATTACCAACAATACATACTCTGATGCAAGGGCATACACGTATGTCGAATTTCCCCAGCACTATGTTTGGAAGGATGATAGAAAAGAATGGACCCGAAGGATTCGCGGGAAATGTATTGGTCGTCTACCTTGCACAAAATTATTGTCCGGAGAGCTTTACTACTTACGGATATTATTGCATAAAGTATGCGGTGCTACAAGTTATGCTGACCTTATGTCAGTTAATAGTATTCGCTATAGTACCTTTAAAGACACATGTGCTGCACTTGGTCTCTTAGATGATGACAATGAATGGACATATGCGATTGAAGATGCAATAGGCTGGGCAACGTCATGGCAATTACGGCATCTTTTTGCTTCAATCTTGATGATATCTAACCTAATTAATCCTAAGAGGATATGGGATACATACTGGAGAGAATTTACTGATGATTTCCAAATACGACGCGCGGAAGACTCAAATGAAAATTTTCAATTCCCGTCAGATGATGCCTTGCAATCAAAGGGTTTACAACATATAGAAAATATTTTGAACTTGAATGGAAAGTCGCTTTCTGGCTATCCACCACTTTCAGCGCCTTCTTTAGATAGTCAACATTGTGATACTGGCAACTTCTTTGAAATGGAAATGAGCTTTGACATCATTAAGGAAAGACAAGAATTTGATCGTTTACATTCATCGTTGAATGATGAACAACTGCACATATACAATGAGATCATAAATTCATGTAATAGTAGCATTGGATCTTTCTTCTTTATTTCTGGAAGTGGAGGGGTAGGCAAGACATATTTGTGGAAAACATTGATAGCGAAACTTCGCTCCGAAAAAAAAATTGACCTTCCAGTTGCTTCTTCAGGAATTGCATCATTATTACTACCTGGTGGTCGCACTGCACATTCTCGGTTCAAGATACCACTTGAACTAGATGAATCATCTACCTGTAATATAAAGAAACAAACTTCTCTCAGTCAAATAATATGTATGGCTAAATTGATTATATGGGATGAAGCACCGATGATCACAAAGCATGCCTATCATGCACTTGATAGAACTTTGCGAGATCTTTTAAAGGATGTTAGATCAGATGCTGAAAGATTACCTTTTGGTGGAACTACTATTGTTCTTGGTGGGGACTTCAGACAAATTCTTCCGGTTGTTGTCAATGGTCTACGCGTGGATATTGTTAACTCATCACTTCCTAGATCTCCTCTTTGGAAGAAATGTAAAGTATTTGTTCTGAAAAAAAACATGTGTGTTCAACATCCTGCTCAAATAGAGAATTGTGAAGATACACAAAAAGTAGACTTTGCAAAATGGTTGCTGCAAATTGGCGATGGAAAGATCTCCTATCTTCCTTTCGGTAATTCAAGTGAACGCTGTTGGATTTCTATGCCGTCGGATATATTGGTTGACACTCAGAAAGGGTTGAAAGGCTTGATTTCTGTAATATTTCCAGATCTTTCGCATAATTACATGAACATTGCATATCTAAAGGATCATGCAATCTTAGCACCAAGAAATGATGAAGTTGATAAAATAAATGATATGATAATGAGCACGATACCTGGAGAAGAAATGATTTATCATAGCTATGACAAGGCAGTATCTTTAGATGGATCTGGTACCATCATAACTGATTACCCTATGGAATATCTTAACTCGATAAACATGACAGGGATTCCAGCAAGTATACTAAAAATTAAAGTTGGTGTTCCTCTTATGTTGCTCAGAAATATGGATCAATCAATTGGCCTTTGTAATGGCACACGTGTTATTGTAAAATCATTTCAGTCAAGACTTCTTGATGTTGAAATCATAACTGGAGATCATGCAAGCAGGCGTGTCTATATTCCTTGAATAGAACTCACTTCTCCTAAAACTGGAGGCCCTTTTGCTTTAAGAAGAAGACAATTTCCAGTGAAGTTGGCATTTGCGATGACAATTAACAAAAGTCAGGGACAAACATTAAAATCAGTTGGCTTATACTTGCAAACTCCAGTTTTCACTCATGGTCAACTATATGTTGCTTTATCAAGAGTGACATCAAAAAAGGGATTAAAAATTTTGTTGTCTGATAAACAAGAATACCCTACGAATTCAACAAAGAATATAGTTTATCAAGAAATTTTGGATGAAGTGGGTTCTGCATCCTCATCTTGATTGTTGGTATTCTTTTTTCCATATTTGCATGTTTAATTCTTGACAATTGGTAATTTTCATTTCTTAGTTTTGTGCCTAAACCCTATTTATATCTTCAATCTAATAACATTGTCTTATTTAGTGTTTTTCCATTTGTAGGCCATATATTTTTCATACAACATGGTATTCCAATCTGAATTTCTTAATGAGAATAATTATATTAATATATGCCTTGAGGTATTTTTCCCGTGATATCCTCCACATATAACATATTTTCTTTTTCGTGCAGGTATCACAACTTCAAGCACTTTACAACAACTTTCATATAACATTGAAACATCTTCAATAAATCCAAGATTGCAAGGTAATCGTATTGTTGTATGATTGTTACATATTTCATGTGTTCTTTTCATATAATGTGGTTACATACATATATTTATAGTAATTTCATTTTCTTCTAGAGAGATTAAATGAAATAAGAAATACCACTCGAAAAAGAAAAGCCAGTGATCGCAAAGCTATTCAAATTTCTCCAACGCCAAGCTCTCATCGACTGATTACATTAAATATGGCCCAACCCATTTTAAGGAATGTTTCTTACTACCTTAGAGTTGGAAGAATATGGGATGGAGAAATATTAGGCCCAAAGAATGGTAGAATGATATTGTTCATTGTTATAGATGAAAAGGTTTCCTCTCTTTCTAATATACTTATTTATTCTTTTCAAACAACATTTATTTTTTTATTTATAATTTCGTTTTTAATTAGGGTGAACAAATGGAGGGTTGTGTATCTGATCGTGATTTGGATCATTGGAAAGAGAGACTACATTTAGGATGTGTTTATCAGTTTATGAATGTTCAGATATGTGAAGCAAAGAAATGGCATGTCATCATTGATCGCCGTTACCGCATGGTTATTAATAATCAATCTACAATCAAGCCATTGAAGGATGATGACTCTATTCCTAATATTAAGCATAATATAATTGGCTTGGACAAGTTACATACTATCAAGCAAAAAGGAGAATCATTAATAGGTATCATGTGCATTACATTGTTATCCAATTTTGTTATTTATTATTTGATTTCTATGTTTCTCCCATTACTAACAAAGTTTTTGATTGTTTACAGACGTTCTAGGGGTGGTCGTAAACATGATATCCATAAGCAATATCACAACTAAAAACGGTCTTGTGCAACAAAAATCCAATATTGATATTGTTGATCGAAGGTTAGCTCCATGGCATTTTACTAATGTGTATAATTCTTTTAATTGTAAAACTTTCTATCACAATATTTTGTATTAATTCATACGATATAGCAATACACCAACAAGAATTACTATTTGGGGTGACTTAGCAAGAAAGTACGATGACCAACTTAAAAGCACATTCGAAACTAATGGAATTATTCTTGCTGCCCATCTCTCTGTTTCAACGTATCAAGGTAACTTGACACATTAACCTTTAGGTTCACGGAGGAGAGAAATAACACAGTTGATTTAAATCCTCTTTCCATGCCCAAATCTTTCCTCCCTGGAATTGTTGAAGTATCTCCAATTACATGTGAACAACTCATTGAAGCTACATTAGGCTTCCCACCAGAGGTACCCAGCTTTCATTTTTTACATATTAACTATGTCACTTCTGTGATAGTGAATTCAATATTCTTTAATTAAGTAGATACCTTTATCAATGATACTGCTTTGTGAAAGGCTATTTTTCCCTATCGACAAAACGTTTACCAGTTGTGTAAGAATTCATCCAAAAAACCTCTCGAACATTCTGTGATAATTTTTAAAATATCCATGGCATGTTATGCACAATAGCTCAATCTCAAGAAACACGTCTAAATTATATAACCAGCACATCAATACTTCTTTTATCTTAACATATCAATAGGGCACCCTCCTGTGTAGATGATTTTTTAAAGAAAAGGGAGATGGGATGGACTTCAATGATAATATCAAGATTTATCTTAATATAACAATAGGCCACTCTCCTATGTAGATAATTTTTTTAAAGAAAAGGGGATAGGATGGAATTGAATGATAATGTAAAAAGAGAATGCGCAGCAATAGAACCACTATATTCTAACATAGGAGAAGTCTTTTTTGTGGCATGCATGCTTACAATATCATCATTTCTCTCTTTGCCCAGTGTCAGCTTATTCATTTATAATGTAATTGCATTGCAATGCTCTGATACCTTTATTACCTTACTTCAATAACCAGTTGAAGAAACAATGTTAGATTCACATAACCATGATATCATATATGTCTACTCTCATGTTGTATTGCCCTTTCGAAATTGATTCAGTATGGATCCAGTAATTCTGCATTTTAACTTCTCTTCTTTGTATTTGTAGGCAAAGACTTATCAAATAGAAGCTGTTGTATCTGGCATCTTCACAGATACACAAATGTGGTACGAGTGTTGTCATAAATGTTTCGCAACATATAAAGTCTCGATCGATGATCCTCATTGCCTAAATTGTTCAACCAAAAGTCCTATATGTACATTAAGGTATACAATTACCATTGTTTCCATTGATTTTTCTGTTATTTCAATTCATAAAAATATATACGTCTGTTTATACATTACTGTTACATCATCTTAGACAATCCTTCTTCCATGTAAAGGATGAAATTAAGGCTTGGAGCATCAGATAATACTGGAGAGGTTTATGTTACCACTTTTGGTGATGTTGCTGAAAAAATTCTTGGCTTGACAATGGATCAATTGCAAGAATTGCTTGATCATGTATCAACTTATATATGCAAAGATAATTGGATTGATTGTAGTATTTTCCATCAAGTTCTCATAATTAGTCATAGCTTACACATTTAATGTCATATAGGCAGACATGTTGGATCTACTTACACATTTGATCAATACACGTCTATGGAAAAAATATATCTTTCACATTAGAGTAACAAAAAAGAATCATAGATTTGTACGTGGAAAAGATTTTACAGCAACCTCAGTCCAAGAAATTGATGTTTAGCTGTTGCAAATCAGATTTCCTAATGTTCAGGTTTCTACTCATATCTCCACAATATGCAAGAATAATGGAGTTTGTTCCCGTTATGTTCATAACTTTATTTTATATGTTCTTTTAATGTATTAGTCCAGTCTCTTCTAATCCCTTCTGCCTTTGTCTTTCCCAGGAATGCATGTGCTTTTGCCCTTGATGTAGCAGACATCCTGCCAACATTGTCTTTTGCAGGAATACATGTGCTTTTGCCCTTGGTGCAGCAGACATCCTGCCAACACCCTTTTGATTGAAGGAACTTCAACTCAGTTAACTTATAACATGGTACTGATGATTATCACCTGTGTTCAAATGTTACATACCCTTTGTAAATCCTTATGCACATCACATGTAAAGGTACATATACTACATATGTTGTGAATATGTACTTTGACTACTATATTATAAGTTTATTAGCTCTTTTGCTTTCTATGTAAGTCATATGTGCCAATCTTAGCTTTTCATATATGTCATGCATAAAATGTAGATTGCATGAAGATGTCAAAAAATTTAAACCTATGCACAGTGGAGTCCATCTATGGATTATAAATTATTCATAACTGCAATCCACAATCCACAGGGAGAAAAAATATATCTCTTCTACACGGTTTGTATGATATTCTATTTTTTTGGTTCTTATGGTAATTCATTAACATTTATTTCTGATAGATAATACCAGTTTGTAAACCATAATACGAAAATGTATACTTATTTGTACAATTATGTGGATATCTTTTTTTATTCTTACATGTATTTCGTTTGCGATTTATTTCTTACAAATAATGTTAGTATGTAAATATCTAGAAAGATATCAAAAAAAATTAAATGTCTCTTTAAACTTTAATTTGTATCAAATCACATACATTCTCGTGCAACGCACGGGCTTTGCACTAGTTCACATAATGCGGAGTGGTATATTTTTTAAAAGATTTTTTGCTTTTTATTAATCTTTCTACAGTGAAAGCCAGGTCCATCTGCTAGTTAGATCTAAACTTGAGGCAATTTTGCATATTTACTCCTCGAATATTTTTACACGGGTGCCCCTTCAAGATTATGTAATTACAATCATACCAATGTCTTGTATGCAATAACATTTGTTCTCATGTATTGTTACCAAATTCACATTACCGACACTTTATCCACGTGTTTGCCGACGCTGCAGATTTGAGAATGTTGGCGTTGATGCAATCAACAACAACGTATATCTAAGTGTCGATTATGTCCAACTTTTGCAGACATATGTACATTCTAACGTTGGCAAACATCAAGAAACGTAACGTTTATAAAAGTCAATATAGAAAAAAGGAGGTTTTGGCCGTCAAAGTCGACATATAAAATAAACGTTGGGTTAGTTTCGCAAAAAAACCATCCACCATCCCCTGTCGTTTCATCTTCTCCGACCCTTCCACTTTCCATCGTCTCAAATGCTGAACCCATTTCTCTTGACTTCTCTAACCCTCATCTTCTTCGACCCTTTCATCTTCTAATGGACAATAGTTCCATCTCTAGCGTTGGATGCCACTCTATCTCATCCTCTCCATGTTTTGCAGTCCGTGAACAATAATCGTCGCGTGCTCCCTAGACGGTGGTTCCATCTTCAACATTGTTCGTCGTACAGTCAGTTTTACATCCTGGTAAGAACCACCATTTTCATGAGGATTTCCATATGTTTTTGTTTGAATCGATGAGAATACGTGGGAGTCTAAGGTGGTGATGTCGCAGTGGATGAGAAGGTTACAGTTCATGTTGTTGGTTTTTGTAAAATTCTGATTAATAACTTGAAGCTCCCAAGCCATGTAGGAAACGGATTTTTTGGGGTTCAAGAACACTTGTAATCAAAACAATGATTAGTAACTTAGAATGAGTAATAACCTTAGGTTTCCATACAAATCAAATTTTGACATCATTTAATCTATGTGGGATGAAGTTCCATTATATCAACGGTTCCGAATTGTAGCCCTACCAGAGTTTATATGGATCTCAAAAAAAAGTTGGTCGTGAATGGCATATATAGATCAGAACCCATCAGGAAATCTCTTAGTTAGTTATTGCTATAAACAGGATACACGTGAATGGCATATATAGATCAGAACCCATCATGAAATCTCTTAATTAGTTATTGCTATACACATGATACACGTGAATCATATGCACTGTTGCATAAAAATAACTCAACACAATTGAGATAAAAATCATCTTACCGGAGGTAAATTGACTCAGCAAATGACATTTTAGTCTCAATCTATAAGTCATGAATAGAGACCTGTTGCAATTTGATATAGGCTAGGCAATCTGTATACATCTTAGCAGAACAATTCAGTTAAAATGAAATTATAATGAAAATTTTGATCTGAGTTTGAATGAAAATATGTTCTGATGCACATCACAGGTAATTGGATTAATCGAATATTGGTACACATATCACTGCTATATGCAGCAAATTGTAGAACATGTAGTCTGCAATGGATCTAACTATATCTTTTCCATTGGTCTACGGAGTTTGCTTTTCCAAACGTGGATGAGATAAACTCAAATATCATGTTTCTGTTTAGTTTTTAGTTAAGTTTCTTATTTCTTAAATTACACAGGTCATGACTACTCCATTTTCATTCGGAAAGAAGAAGAGATGTTTAGAGAGCCAAAACAATCGGTCGACGGCACTTGCTGGACAAAGTAGTCAAATTCAAGTAAAACCAACACCTGCACAGAGTTCAGAGCGTCATCCTCCAACACGTATATGTCAGAGCACTCAGACAGGATCTCTGTCTCCACGGCATCTTCAACCGATTACAATGCTAGGTAGTCAGTCACGAGGCCGATCTACAGTCACGCAACCATTAGCTTGTCAGAAAAGACGCATACAATCACAGGGCAACGAGAGTGTTCCTATTCATCTCAGATATAGAGCCATCTGCTTCCCAAAAAATAGGTGATCATCATTTAACTAAACAAGGTATAACCTACCAGCTTTAGGGGATTGTGTAATAAATTATTGAAATTATGTTATAGTGCGACATAGGGGAAAGACAAGAGGCGTATCATTAGCAAAGAAAGCAGCATCGTTGGGGCATAAACCACTCATCAAAATTGACCTTGTAGAAGGCAGACCTTTAAATGCAGAGCAAGCAAATGCACTCCAAACAGTATGTGGTATAGTTTATTTTTTATCTGATTAGCCAATTCTATTCCGCTGTAAAACGCGGGTAACATCCTAGTTTAATCTAATAGTAGTCATGCTAACTTTTTACAGGCCACAATGTTAGATATGCGTGCAAAGGCAGAAGCTGAAGGGAGACATGTTACAGATGCTGAGATAGCCAATGTTGTTCTCCGAAATGAAGGTCGTTCCGATGCTCTAAATGGTATGGGACATGGTTATATACCGAAAGGGAGAGGACGTCGTAGGACTACATCTATGTCGGAGACTGACTATGATGAATTGAAAAATAAGCTTCGTGAGGAGATTAAGGGAGAACTAGGTCTAGAACTTGAGCAAAAGGTGGCTGCAGGAATACGAGCATACTTCCAGAATTATCCTTTGTCGTCTTCACCACCGTCAATGCCCTTTGATTCACCTCTTAATGGTATTGAACTCCGTATTTATTGATTATTTCATTTTATTTTTGTTTTTATGTAATTATATATTCAATTTATAAACAGATGTTTCTCAAATGCACCCGAGCTTTAGACGTCCACATGATGGTGTTGATCCAGATGCAGAGACTCAAGAAGATTAGTAGCGCTTAGATAGTTTCGTATTTCTGTAATGTTTTTGTTTATCTATTTTTGATATGTATGCACTACATTCCACAAAAAATGTAAGACAAGAATAGTATGGTATTGCATCACTCTATGATATGTTTTTAAATGAATGTTTGTGGATGTTTGATGGGGAATCTTGAGCATATTTATATTCTTTAAACATTTTTTAAACTGCATTATTGGTTGATGTTCCATTAGATACCAAAATATAATGAGAAATTTTGATCAATATTTCATACTCACAATTAGCTATTATAAGATTTCATTTAAATGTCATTGTACCTATCAAGGACGACGTTCAAACGTTGTCCTAGGTGATGTTGACACGACATTTAAACGTCGACCATAGTTGTTAATAACGTTGCTGAACTGTCTGGTTAGTTCGTCAAAGGCGACGTTAGAACGTCGGCCTTGATAACATATCTAACCCGACGTTTCTGACTTGTGTTGGAATAGAAAAAGGCGACGAGGCTGTGGCAACATATGCAGAACGACGTTATCTAACGTCGCGGTAACTAAGGACGACGTTTACTATAACCAACCCCGACGTTTGCAAACGTCGGCAAATCTACAAATTCCACCACTGTTATTACGCTTACGCCTTTATTTTAGCTTCATGGAAGGATGATATTGTGAATTTTGTGAGAAAAGAGGGTAAGGGTATAATTGTAATTGTGAAATCTTCCAGGGGTGCAAGTGTAAAAAAGCCCTTCTTCTTTAGATGGAATTGACGTGGAAAGAACACAGCCACTGAGAGGATCATGAGTCCATGACATCATACAGTGCTCCCATAATAAGATCCACGTTTTTTTCCACATTAATAGAACTATTAATCCACCAATAATCATGTGAATGTCTATACGTGATCATGTGAATGTCATGTGAATGTATATATGTGATCATGTGAATCTCATGTGTACATCAAAGAATAGTATCGTTCTAATTCCTAATTTCGGCAGCTGTTTCATCTTAACCAGTGCTGACCGTGCATGTCACGTAAGTAAAAATATGCAATTCTCCGTAAATTTAGTAGCGTAAGAATATGTTATCTATGTAATATTTCAAATATAGTCTCAAAATCTGAAACTTACATTCTGGGCAGTTGTTAACAAGTACAGTTGGGTCCAAACCGAACAGGTTGGAAGTGCATGTTTTTCTCGTACTACAACAAAATTGAGTTATAGTGACATTTTTTTTTTCAAAATCTATCACTAAATTAGCTATTGTTAAATATATGACGACGATATTATTCATTACGAAATGATTTTTCATATTTGAAATTAGCGACGAATATCATATACGTCGTTATATCATTAACAATGTTCCACATATCGACGATTATCCGTTGTTATTTTTCAAACCTGTAATTAGTTATCGCTAAATTTTGAACCAAAAAAATAGTGACGATTAGTTGATATTTTGAAAAATAGCGATGGATAAGCATTGCTATGTGTACCGTTGCTAATGATATAGTGATAGATATACTATTCATCACTAATTTCAAGTACAAAAACTCATTCCGCAACAAATACTATCGTCGTTATATATTTAACAACGGTTAATTTAGTGATAAATTTTGAAAAAAAAACACCACTATAGCTCAATTTTGTTGTAGTGTCGATAATGATCCGATGACCAATGCTTGGGACGTTATAATTGCTATCGGAGCGGGTTCCTTTTAGCGTGGAAATGACTGTCCGAGAGTAGAGATGTTCGTGAGGTGATACCCAAACCGTTTGTTCTATCACCTGTCTCGATCCATCATTATCAAGACACGAATTAACCTGATCCATTGTTGAAATTTAATCATAATTAATTGTCAATTGAGTTTCTATCGTAAATAACTCATATGAAGGTGAATTATAAATGCCCATTTAATGTTGTGAAGAAATAACGTGCATGATATCGATTATTTTTGTAATAGTTCTATATCAACTAAAATTTTATTGATTGTAAGATATATTTTGAACTATTAGACATATGTATTGTATTTTATAATAATTAAAAAACATATTTGAATATCATTCTGTCTTTAGATTTTAATTTTAATATATAAAAGCATAGTAATGGATATTCAAATTATTATATCAATTTAGACTATTGTGTCTAAACACTATAGGAAATTGGAACAGATTATTTCCCTGACATGCACACGGGATCCCATATCAATATTTTTATGATTGCCAAAAAAATAAAAAGGAAATAATTTTGTAAGAATTTATCGCAACAAATATATAGTTTATTGTGAAATTCAAGTAAAAAAATGGAATTTGATGCTATATAACATTTCTAGTAAAAATTCCTGTTAATTTGCACATCAATGGATTTGATCAATCTACATGTACATTATATCGCACATAGGTAGACGTATATTATTTGATCAATCTACATGTACAAACTCGTTGAATTCGACCCTGACGCTCTTGTCAATCGTGCAACAAAAGGGTTAAGCTCGACATCAAAGGAGTGGTAGACGTGAAGTTTGCGGATGAGTGTGGAAGAATCGAGCTCAGAGAAGGGATCATGCTCGTGGAAGGAGACAACGACGACAATTTCAATAATGAGGATGTGCTCGATGTCGGAGGGAAAATGACAGGGAAGGGAAAAATAAAGCTTTTAATCAAAAATTAAACACATTTTTTACAATTGCCTCTTATCTCCTATCCTTTTATACCAATCCTACAAAGATACAACTGACCATATTTTATTGACATTCATCTATTAAAACACCATTCCACACATTTAATAAAAAAATCAAAATAAAATCGTCTCATTTTCTATACAGCTAGGGAGCATACACGTGCTTCGCAGCGGTAAGATGACGTTATATTTTTGTCTCTTAAATCTTATTTTGAAAGAAATTCAAGAAATACGCATTTTATGTATTTACAAAAACAAATCTCGATATTAAATACACGATTCATCTGAAGTATTATATTGCCGCAAATTTTCCAATGCTATGTTATACAATGAAGATAAAATAAGAACATTAAAGAATATAAATCGAATTTTAAATAATTTCAGCATATGTTTTTTCTAAGATGAATGTTATGATTTTTATTCCATTTAAATATAAAAGCTGCAAGATGGTCTCCAAGAAGGAAAAATCAAACCACCGAGGCTGAAACAGAACCTTCGTATGGAAAGCAAAAATCTAAAATATTTTTAGGAGTAACCGTGCCAACGATAATACCAAATTATTAATCAAAATCCAACCAATCACAAAAAACTGTAATTTTGGTATCACCGATGATATACAAAGTTAGCATATGCTTAGAACTTCGTTGCATCATCTTTGTTATCTCACAAAAAGGAAAAAGGTTGCAAAATGAATTCATATAACAAGCCTAAATTACCTCACCATCCAGATCCAGCAAAATCAACAAAAATCGAGGGTACTACCATTAAGAACTTTATTAATTTCAATAACACATTTACGTAATAAAAATAACAAACTTGCAAATAAGTTAATATATTATTAGATAATACCGTTACGTATTTAGAATAGTATTGTCTAAAAAACACTTGTTAAACAACACAATTACAATTTATGTTGATTTGATAACACATGGTAGAGAGGACAATGTTTTAGTTTCTCACAACTTCATTGCATCATCTTTATTATTGGAAAACATGAAGAGCCGCATAAAGGATTCAATGAAGAATTTCAAATTACCATGTCATTTCATGTTCAACAAAATCAATAAAATCTAAGAAAATATTACCAATTGCTGCTTCAATATCAATTTTGCATCATCGCCTCTTTCAAATACTAAATGAAAATTCAGAAAAATAACACCCATGACATTAAAATTGCAAATGGAAAGTTTCTAATTTAATACATTTAGAAATTTAATTATTCAAATTAAAGTATATCTTTTACATTTCAAAAAAATATAAAAAATTACAGAATAACCATTTGTAAAAGAAAATAGTTAAACTATTTAATAGAGGATCATACTATTCAGAAAATATTAGAACAATGTTTTCATTGTGAAATTTTTAAAATGTTATTATAAAAAAGTTATTGATATAAATGCTTGAGATTTGCAAATCATATCAATGTATCATTACCATAAAATTATACGAACGATGCTTTTGATGCAATTGACCTAGGACATCAAAATCTAATAAAAACAACATTTTCACCGGGACAAACATTTCAATGTATCGATATCATAGAAGTACATGAATGATGTTTTCAAATTATTGACTTGCGGAAACAATACCTAATAAAAACAACAATTTTTCAACAGCAAGAAAATGTGCAATATGATTAAAACTTTTCTAAATCTGAGAATGCATGAGTATATTAAACAAGAAAATAAGAGGAGATAAACTTACTAAGGTCTATTTGCGGCTCTTACCTAGAGATCGAGGTCATTGGCCTCGGTCAACTAAATAATAAACATAAGAAAATAAAGAATATGAAAGACAAATAAAAAAGTGAAAATTCCTCTTAGTCATCGACATGTGTGAAGCTTAGATTTTTTTCAAATAATGAATTTTTATCCAACATTGAAAAGCCGCAAGATGGTTCTAAGAAGAAATCCAAATTACTCGCTATTTAAATTAAAATAAACATTTTTTCATACGTTTGTCGCCATTATTGCCTCACCCATTACTATTTTATAAAACTGATGAGAAAAATATATTTTTAAGTTTTTGCTCATTTTTTCAAGCAATAAGTTTTATAATACTTATTCATTAAAATTGTAAAGTTGCAACATGGTTTCCAAGAAGGAAAACCAAATTGCCTTGTCATTCCAATTTTAGATATTTCTCTCTATATCGCATATAGGAAAAGATATCATCACTGCCACAGTTATCAATATTTTTGTTTAATAAGTATAAAAGCATACAAACAAATAAAAATAAAAAATCTAGATAAAAATATTTGAGAATTTTAAAGCATGTTCAATATATCATTACCATAGAATTACATGAGCACTGCCTTTTATACAATTAATTGACCTAGGGTGTTAGGATCTAATAGAAACAATCATTTTTCATCAGGGCAAACATTTCAATGCATCGCTATCATAGAAATACATGAGTGATGTTTTTGACATTATTGACTTGCAACAACATCATTTAATAAAAATAATAAATTTTCAACCAGAAGAAAGGTGCAATATGGTTAAAACTTTTCTAGATGTGAGAATGCATGAGTATATATTAACCAGAAAGTAAGAGGAGACAACCTTACTAAGTTATGAGTGTGACTCTTACCCGGAGATTGAGGTCATAGGCCTCAACCAACTAAATAATAAATATAAGAAATAAAGAATATGAAAGATGAATAAAAGGTAAAAAAATCCTCTTAGTCATGGACATGTGTGAAGCTTAACCAAATAATAAATTTTTATCCAACATTGAAAAGGTGCATGACTTCTAAGAAGAAATCCAAATTACTCATTATTTCAATTACATCAACCATTCTTCTTACGCTACATGTAAAAAGGTTACAATCATTGCCTTGCACATTACTATTCTATAAAACTGATGGAAAAAATATATTTGTATGTGTTTGAGGCTTAGTTTGTTTTCTAGTAGGAAATTTTACAATACTTATTACATTTAAATTGTAAAGTTGCATGATGATTTCCAAGAAGGAAAACCAAATTACCTTGCCATTCTAATTCTACAAAAAAAGTTTTCTCTGTGACACCTATAGGAAAAATATATCATCACGCCTCGGTTATCATTATTTTGTTTAGTAAGTAGAAAAGCAACAAACAAATATAAATTTATATGTGTATGATATATTTGTAAAATTGGGTCATTCTGACCATGCATAGAAAACGTCTAGCATATCAATAGTTATTTCGTCTTAATTAAACCATGGTTCTAATCGTTAACTATCAAAAGAAGTGCAAGATGTTGAAAAGGCGTTAAGTTAGAATCAGTAACATTGTCACACCATTACATTTACGTATAAAGTTTCCCAAGCAATGATTAAACGCAAACGATTATGATAACTGACTCTACCAGCAAAGTTAATGCAAGAGTTATAATGTCAGAGACATTTGGATAAAAGGTCTGATCGGGCTTCTAATAACTCTAGAGAAGTTTGCATCGTTTACTTATATGAACCTCTTGTAAGAAATCAATGGTTCTTTATTTTTAGTGATAGAGGAGTAAGAAAGTGTACTTTCATGATATTTTATTTTCTTTTTTTATTCAATATTTCTTGTCAGTGTGATCTATTTTGAGCAAGAATGTCATGGGTATTACTTGCTCGACTATTCTAATTTCATGTGTCATTATCAAAAGAATAACAGACATCCATCCCCTTGTATATACTTGCCCGGTGATCCATAACAATTGATTTGTCATGTACATGTTGTTTATCACAATATTATTTTTATTCATTCTTTTTACTCTTAATATATATCTTCGATAAAGTCTATTCTATTTAAAGATTTCACTTTTATCTGTTAAGAATTGCTAATAGCCTAAATGTAAAAAATAGACGCATAGCAAACCACTTAGTGTCTCACAATAGTTAGAAGAAGAAGGCATATGTCAAACATTACCTAGCCTTACCCATGTTTTATGGTAGTTACATAAAACATATTCAAAGAAGTAAAAGATAAAGAAGTAATAAGTCAATTTGTTTATATTGAGAAAAGATATATTTCACAACCATGCACATATTCTACTTCGTTTAAATAGCATTGTTATCCATTAAGCAATGGTAATATAACTTGGATGTAAAGAATAAGAGGAATTGCAATGCATATAATACCTCACGTTAAACAAAAATGAAGGTATGTGTTCACCACTAATATACCTCACCCATGAATTATGAATGGTTTGTAAATCATTATATACCATGGAATAAAGGCAAAAAAATAATTTGTTAATATACATCACAATCAAGCATATGTTAGATCAAAACAAAGCTGGTAGCCATCCATTATTGCAGAGACATATTTCAAGTAGATTATACGGATGCATACAAATGCACATAAACTTGTTTGTAAAAGAGAATATTTTTCTAATTTCCAACGTGACGATATGTTGAGTTTGGAAGAGAGCTACGACTTTTACAATAGAATCGGAGAAATTTTGCATATAATTATTTTTTTATTTTTATAATCATATTTACAACGAATAACATAATCTCCTTTAGAAGTAAAAAAACTAAAAAAATATAAAAATATAGTAGTCCACTTACATTCTATTTTAAAACTTTGTATTTATGATCATACATAAGAATTAATATTGTAAATAAATTTTCCATCCCCTTGATAAATCATAGCAGCTTGTAAACTTCGTATCTATGATCATACATGAAAAATACAAAAAATTGTGTATGATGACAATTATTTATTTAAAAAATCAAAATTTGACAGCACAAATCCAGTTTAATCGCTAGATCGAAGCATACAAACAACATGGATTCAATATAACAATAATTTAACTTGAATCAAAATCAACAATAATGATAGCAATAGAAGCATTAATTTAGCCTTACCAAGTGGAAATATAGAAAAAAAACAAAACTCCAATAGGTATACACGCCTTTAATTTAAGATACAGTTCCAAACAAAACATATAGTAGAATCACTATCAAAATCACCCATTACTATGGATTCAAAATTAACAATGATAGTATTCACCTACAGATAGGGCTGGCTATTGAGTCACGGCTCGATGAGCCAGGCTCGGGTTCGGCTCGATAAGGGCTCGTGAGCTTGGCTCATTAAGCTATTGAGCCGAGCCCGAGCCATATTTTTGGGCTCGATAGCTTATCGAGCCGAGCCCGAGCCGAGCCATGTCGATAACTCAATAACAGGCTCGATAAGGAATATATATATATATATATATACATATATATATATATTCTATTTGTGAAACTACGATGATTTTTATTTGTATTAGTTTTGCAACATTGTTAATGGTTGATTATGTGTTTATGGTGTTTATGTAACAACAATGTTGGGTGGACTATGTTGTAGATATGGATTTTCTACCTTTTATCTATGTTAATCTAGGTTATAGCTAAATATTTAGTATTTTTTTCTATTTTTATTAACAAGCAGAATGTTACAATATATATTATAATTTAACTTTTATATATAATTCGGATGGTTGCCTACTGGTAAGGTGGATGATATTTTAAAAGGAGGTCTCGGGTTTGAGCCCAGGTAACATACTTTTTCACCAAAAAAACACCTATTTCCTTAAGGGCTCGAGCCCAGATCAGGCTCGATAAGAGGCTCGGGCTCAATAAGGGGATCAACTCAAGACTTATCGAGCCCGAGCCCAGCCCTGGCTCGGCTCGTTAGGCTCGATAGCCAGCCTTACCTACAGATAAGTCGCGGCACTTATATATGGCAACAATTTCAATGGAATCGAAAGAAAAAATAATAGCATCCATCAATTCTAAGAGTAAGACCACAACAAATTATAATCCAATAATAGCAACAAAAAGTAAGGATATTAACCACTTTTTGAAAAAATATGATGTTCGTAAAATATTACAAATGCAAATCAAACAAAATACCAAATTGCACATATACCCTCAAATTTTTATACCTTACAAATATGATGTCAACCTTCAGAAGGGTCCAAACTTCAAGATTGTAGTTTTACCACTTTTAACCAACAACAATTATGTATTAACCTTTTTTTGAAAAAATAATGATGCTCTTACCATATTACAAACTCAAACGAAATAGAATGCATTCATAGTCGTTCTTGAATGTAGGTAACTCACCATGCTTCTCGCTACTAAACTTCGAGAAGCATGTTTAATCATTAAATACCCACACGAAGATGGTTAAAACTAACCACAGCTCCCATTGCCTTATTTGTTGATAGCAAATATCGATGATCATCTTGTAAGGGTTTATGTCAGTAAATGTATTTTCGATCTCTGCATTTGCATGGTGGGAGAGTGGTCTGAGATTGTGCTTTCTTTCAATGATGCAATATTTATTGCATTTGTTATAATAGTTTCCCAAATGTGGTGTCAAAGATACTTGTGTGTCATATAAAACATCTTTCTCAAGCCTCAGATGAGGATTTCCTAGGTGATTGTATTGGCATAAGAAGAGGTTAATGCATGTAAATTCTTGAACGAAAATAGAGATAAAGGGGAAAAACCAACCTTTACAATACCTTACATATTCTTAGAATGAAAATGTCAATAAAAACAATATTTGCATGACTATGGAGCTTTAGGCATCCAAAGATCGTCAAGAAATGAAGTAAGAGGCACAAGGTGTCATCATCTGTGATGTATCAGCATTCTTCATGCAAAGATGGGTGACTGTGTCGATGAAGTATTTGTGTTGCTACAATTTCATAGATGGTCTTGAACTTGTCGATGACGACGGTGGCGGTCAAAACAATGACGATGCCATTGGGTCTTCATGCAAAAAAGGAAAGAATGCGAATGTTTCTTTTTTCTTTACTTCTCTAGAATATCATGATGATGTCTAGCAAGGCAAAGCATGATTGACGAAGGACGTTGTCAAGCACAAGAAAAACTAAATGTCGCAGTATTTGTTCTCCTGTACGAAGAGAACAAAGGAGGCGAGGATATGACTGATATACGATATGGAGCGAGTAAATAAATCGATATTGTGACTAATGACCTAGATAGGAAAATCAGAAATAACTATTGCAGACACACCTTCGGAGGCTCCGAGATCGATGGTCGTAAGGGAGAAAAATCGAGCGAAGGTCTCGATGGAATCTCAGAAAGGAGAGGAGACTTCTGAACCGAAGGTTGGGAGGGAAGGCTTAGCGGAGCGCATGCTTCCACGGAACCCTAAAAAAAGAGGAGGAACGAGGAGTTATGCAATTATATGTTGTTATTTTGCAGCAACAAATGTAGAAGACAATGATAATACCTCTGAAAGCCATCGAATCCAAGGCTACAAGAGAGAGGGAACTCCAATGGGAGATTCAACAAGACCGTAGAAAAAGTGGTCAGCGATATATCACTAGCATATGCAATGTGGCTACAGTGTTTCCACCCATATCGTCGATATGACTGAAATTAGGGTGATTTCACACCCATTTCGCCCAAACTTTGCTGCTCACACCTCTCCAAGATTCTCCAACGCTCCTTCCTTACTTCTTTGAGGTAAATACCAGATCTTCTCCAATTTTATGTTGAATGAGTGAAATTTCTTAGCGTTTTATTCCTATTGATTAGGTATTGCTTGTTCTTGGGTTTTTTATAAGATTTTAAGTATTTGGTGACATATAGAGGGGATTAATTTGGGGGTTTTGAGTTTTGTTGTGAATTTAATTTAAGCTCTGAAAGGAGAAACTCAGATCTCATATTCTAGATATAGAAAATAAGATTTTATGATACTTTGTGTTAATTAAAATTAGTAATTTATTAATTGTGTTAAATAAACAATATATATAATTTGTTTTTGCATTTTATGTCTCATAAGTTGTTTAGCGTGAAATTGGTCGTCTCAACTCTAGATCTAGGATGTTTTTCCTTAGAAATCAAAACATGTAAATATAGATAGCAAGTTAGACATTAAATATATATGACTATGCATATTAAGCATGATAAAAATATATATAATAAATAAAAATAATTAACAAATAATTGATTGTTCTCATCATATGTCTCACGAATATTTGTTGTGTAATTTCCTCGCAGGTTCCATCTATCAACATCATGGGTTCACACTCTGGTTCGGGATTTGATGGTTTTGATGATAAGAGGGACACTAGAGAGATTGGCTGAAGGGTTGGCACCACTCCATATGGCAACAATCGAAATTATAGTGCAACTTCTTTGGGAAGAGATTGGGAGGAAAGGGGATTTATGAGACTGAAGCACCATCTTGTTGGCAACAACAAGAATGCTGTCAAGTGCAGACGTTGTCCCAAAGATGTGAGAAATTTGGTCAAGGTTAACTTGTACGGGAAGAAGGACAAAGATGTAGAGAGGTCCATGAGGGATGAACAATTCAAGGAATTCATGTTCGAGAAAGAGTTCAATGTCCTCTTCGATTCAAATGACGATGACTTTGTCTACCCCGCTGATATTCAGACTGCATCTAAGAGGAGGGCATATAGAAGGGCTACAAAGGAATCTACGAGGAGCAAGTTCGAGAGGAGAGAGCTCGATGGTGCACGAGGTGGATTCTATGGTGTCGATGGCACCGAGAGTGGTTTAGGAGGTGCATTGGTACCACTACCCACAAAAAACACAAGGGGAAGGAAGTTGAGCCCTTCTTGACGAGGAGTGGATCCATGAAATACAAGCCAAACAAGAATCCAAGGCAGAAGATCTTAAAGGGAATGCTCATAAGTGCTAGGAAGAGAGTGGATAAGGCCATCAGCAATATCCTTTTTAGGGAGAGCATTTCAACAAATGTTGATAGTGGATCATTTTTGCAGCATGCCATCAACAAGATCATCATCGCAAGAACGGGAGTAAAGGCTCCCATATCCAAGGAGATAATGAACAAGTATCTCACGATGGGGAAGGAGGAGATGAACGAGTACACCATTGAGCTGAGGAGGATATGGTCAGAGTACAAGGTGATGCTGATGTGTGATGAGTGGATAAGTGACACGAGGAAGCATATCATCAACTTCCTTGTTTATTGTGATGGGAAGGTCATTTTTTGGAGCTCGTTGGTGCATCTGATCATATGAAAGACGACAAGTACCTGATGAAGTTGATGAGGATATCATCAAGGATGTTGAGAAGGAGAACATTATCCAGATTATAACGAACAATGGTAGGAACTTCAAGAAAGCATGTGAAACAATAATGAATTCTAGCAGCTACAATATTTTCTAGACACAATGTGTTGCACATTGTATCAATTTGATATTGAAGGACTTCAGCAAGAAGAAGCTTCTCTCAAAGGTGGTGGAGCAAGCACGGACTATTACTGTCTTCATTTACAATTATTCCGAAGTGTTGGCTTTGATGAGGCGAATGTGCGATGGTGAACTGGTGAGGCATGGCATCATATGTTTTAAAACCAATTTTATAGTGTTGCAGAGCCTTAAACAACACAAGATGGGTTTGAAAACATGTGTTCCCGGGGGAATGGTTCGAGATACCTAAAGCTCGAACAGAAGGAAGGAGGAAAGTGGAGATATTGATCAATGATCTTCACTTCTGGGATGATGTGACATGAGTCACGAATATTATAGATCCAGTCATGCATGCATTGCAGATCGTGGATGGTGACAAAAAGTCTACCATGGGAGTGATCTACGATGCAATGCGATGCATGGTAGAGAAGGTCCGAGAACCAGCTGGGAAGAAAGGATACAAAACCTGATTGGACATCATTGACGAACATTGGGCTAAAATGCTCTCGCATCCTCTTCACAAGGTTGGTATGTATATGTAATAAATGAATCTATTCTTTGATTTTTGATAGCACTATTGATGGATTAATTCTGAGAATTATGCATGCATGTGCCTTGTGTCTAGATTATTGCTTTAATCCCAAGTACCAATAAAAGTACATTCCTGGTACAGATGCTGACATTCTAGCATTGTCTGAATTGTGGTGGAGAAGCTCGTCAAAGACGAGAAACACAAAACGTGTGCATGAATGATGTAATTTGGAATCTATATTGGACTTATGTTTCCAAGTAGTGTAACAAAGTATTCATTGGAATTTGGAAGATTGTGTAACAATTTATGACTTCAAACAATGTGCATGTCAAGTACTTTAGGGGTGCTTTGTGATCCTTGATGAATATGTGATTCATCTCTTTTAAAACTAAAATTAGAGCTCTATTCCCAAGTAATTAATTGCATTTAATCATTTATGTTGCATTAGCATTCATGCATGTGTAAATAATATCCATGTTTTATTATTCAGAATTGCATTAACAAGAGGTCATAATTTGTATGTAAATTATCACATGTATATCAACGTAACTTCCCATAATTTTCTTTTTTTTCACTAACTCTAAATCCAATAAAATTAACTCCATTGTGTACATAATACCAACATTAATAAAGAAAAATTATTAGAGAAATACTAGCCTATATACTTGACAAATAAATCCACATCCTAATTTTAAGACAAAAAGCCACAAAGTCACATATTCTCACATAAAGTCTCCTATGAACCCTTACCCGCCTTTAAATTAACGTAAATTCAATTAACTATAAAACAAAATCAAATTCAAAAGAATGAGATTTCATATGTGAAATTTGGATTTTGGGTCCTCATTATATATAGTTTATTTTGACTGATTTGACTCATTAGTTTATGTACATAATTAACTCTGTTAAATTAGTTCTTTTTCATTTATTTTCTTTAATTTATGTTTTTAATAAAATATGCAAAAATTCAAATCTAAAATGAGCTAAAAAATCAAAGAAAATGTGTCATTATGAGTCTGCATATACGATATGTATATAAGTCTCATTTATTTTATTCCTTTATTTTATTAATTGTTAAAATATTAAAAATAGATTAATATATAAATATATTTTATATCTTATCTGATCTTAGTTTGAATTTTTCTGTATTTAAAAATCATAAAAAATGCAAAAATATAAAAATAGGGTATTTATGTACATAGAATATTGCCAAAAATACACTTTGTATAGATGTCTTCTTTTGATTTTTGTTCCTTCATGAAAGTTGTAGATCTCATCGAGACAAACAATCTTTATGAAGACTAATTGACATCATTTTATATTTTATTTTGATTTTCTTTTAAATCTATAATCTGAATTTTGTGGAGGCAACACATGACAACTCCAGGAGCCCCACGTGTCACCCCCACTTACTCTCCAGCTGCCCTTTTTTCTTGACCATTGGGTGAAGAGCTCTTCATCCAACGTCCAGATAATTTCTCATTTTTATTTTTTCTTCTCTCTTTCTTTTTTTCTTTCTTTTATCCGCGTGTCCCACTCCACCACCGTCATATCTCGACTGATCGAACGATCGTACTTCGTCTCCTACACCGAGTCTCTTGAACGTATTCTCTGCCCAACGATTGATCCTCCGCATCCACCGCTTCTCCTCTCATGCACCAACACTCGCATGTCTCAACGGGGAAGAACACAAGTGTCTACCATTCTCTATCTTTCATCGGAATTGAAGCAATAGCCACTTCTCTCTCTTATTGAGGGGATCCAGTCGTGTGTCGATCAGAGTCTCCTCCTTCGTCCTCCACCTCCGTCGATTCATCCAGGAAGAAGAGGAAGGATCTGAGCTACAACTGAAGAAGATCGGTCGATCTCATCCCCGACCTACAAGAACTACTCGAACGAGATCGGGTAGCTCTAAGACAGGCACATGCACCGCCAACCCTCTTCGGAACCTCTTTCCAAACCGACGACCTCGAGCCACACAAAGGTGTATTCGAGCACCGCGTGGAGGCGTGGAACCAAATCGCTACCCGAACCTCATCGGTCACTTGCCCTACACATGCAAAGCGAGCAAATTTGCGATCAAACCCTCATCATTTCTTAGAATCACATGATCACCCTGCTTATCAGGAGCTCGTGTACCTGATCACACACAAATGGGTCATTTGCACACCGACCCCTTAAGACTTCTCGGCTTCACCACTTAGCCCCTACTCTTGAAAAAATAACAGAAAACCCCTTAGCAGGTTTCGGTAATATCTTTTTAGTCTTTTATGCATGTTATTTTAGTATTTAATTCATATAATTGATGAACACAAAGATTGAAGAGGGATCCTAGCGTCCAGTCTTGTACGGTCTTTCGTGCCTGGCAAGTCGGGTCCAGCAATCGTTGTGTCGACCGCTCTCTCGGCCCTCATATATCCTCGATAAAATGTGCATCAACAATGAACCCACACTAATGCTCAATCAATGAATAATAGTGATGAATCTTCGATTCATTACATTATTGAGTCATTATCACACAGGTACATAAACTTAAACACATATTTTATACCATGAAATAAATAAAGGGAAGTGCATTATCTGTATCATGTATTAGATATTTCATGACTCTTGTAAGCAACATGCATTATTAGCAACCTCTTTTGTGTTCCTTGCCCTCAAGTACTTTTAGCATTACCTTGAAGCTTGACCATCAATTAATATCTTAGCAATTATTATATAGTGAACTGGCGCCACGAGCTGAAACTAATTGGAATAGCTAACACTGTCAAAAAAATGGTGGCACCGTATTTTTATTGTTATAATGATATAAAAATGGAAACGGTGAAAGGGGGCAACGTCAGTGGGGAATTAAAAAAGGGCAACTAATGCATTAATGTTAAAAGGCATGAATTGCTTTGATGAAGAGATGTCAATATGAAAAATTGCCAAATTATTGTTGCTTATATCAAGAGATGCAACACCAATATGAAGAGATACCAAATTAGTTGTTGCTTTTATGAAAAGGTGCAATGCCAATATATATAGGTGCCAAGTTAGTTGGTGCTTTTATCAAAAGGTGCAATACCAATATGAAGAGCTGCTTACGTTAAATTTGAAAAGATGCATCCCTTGGTAGGAATGGCTACAATTTGTATATAAATACCACATGGGAGGGACTTTGGGGGATCATTCGATCACCATCTGATTCCATTATGGAACAATTGGTGTCCAACACATCTCCCATTCCTAGTCTCTGGCTTTCCCTCCCCTCATAATTACCGCATCATTCTTATAATCCATCTTAATTGTTGACGAGAGAATCGAAGTGGTTTCATCAGCTTGTGCATTCGGTCCCCCAATGAATCCGACTCCCGAGGCTCCACCCCAAGTGCCGTTAAAAATCATCCAGCACCATAGACATCCGCCAACCATCATTTCCTCGGACCTCTGCGAATCCGACTCCAAAGGCTTCCTCCCGAGCCATCGATCGTCATATTTTATCTTGCTTTTATTTTATTATTTTATATTTTTATATCCATTTTATTTTGTTATCTTCTCTTTCGTGCAGTTATTCGTCAAGACTATCGCGATGATCTGTATCTAATGGTGATTATCCTCGAATCTTGGAGATCTGGGATGTGACACGAGGTTCGAGCTCGATCCGCGGTTGTAATCGCATCCAACTCACCTTGCCAGGATATCCAAATTCGCGAAGAGTTAGCGTGTATGAGTCTAATTAGAGGTTGTCGCATAGAAGGGGAGTGATCAACACTTGCCGACTTGCACTATTGTCCTTCCACCTTTCATTTCAATTTTTGTTATTCAAACATCTTGCAATAAACTCGTCGATTTATAAAGTATTTTTATTTACAAAATAAAGTGCAGAATCTTCCTGACCTTGTGGATTCGACCCTGACTTACCATATACTTTGTTTAGTGCATAATATAGTTAAGTCCAGTAATTTATTTGTTCGAGGTGTATTTTTATGGGTTCTCAATGACTACCCGATATAAAAAATCAGTTATTTAAACCCTCGAAAATACACTCCAACATTTTAGCGCCGTTGTCGGGGATAGGAAACTATATGTGCTTTGTCTTATTTTTTCTTTCTCTACTTGACTAATAATTTGTATTTCATCTTCACATGTTCCACTTCATCAAATCAGCTCGCATGGAAAAGGATCAATTTTGAATAACATTTGAGATCATTGACGGAACAACATTGTGATAAGTTTTCTCTTACTTAGGCATAAATAGGAATTCTGAATATTCCTTGCATGTGCTATATTTGTCTTAACAAAAAGAAAGAAAGAGAAATCAATTTCTACTATCTATTTGTGCATAGCATCTCCATATGATCTTTTCTCTCTCCTAGTTTCACCTTCATTAAAAAGATCACTAATTGTTTGTCGATAAAGATAAAATCATAATTTAAATTGGACTAATATCAACTGGTCGTAAAAAAAATCTAAAGCTAAAAAAATATTGTTTGAAAACTTGTATGTTGCACTCTCTCACAATCTCACAAGCACACATATCCCTAGGAGCAGAGCCCAAATCCTAGGTTCGTAATAGTTCTTTGAAACCCACTTTGCTAAGTACACTTGTCCATGAGGTGTTTAACTAAGAGTGACGAGGAGTTTAAGATCCATGTTGATTTAAGAAAGGCTTGCATCCTACTTACCCTCTGATTGGCCTCAGAACCAGAAGAAAGGCATTGTGGTACTCATAGAATTATTTTGAACCACTAGATTTCTTAGGAAACGTAAAGTTTGGATTCTTGTGTGCTTAACTAAAACCTAATTTATTTGATGTTTATATTGTGATTGATTGAAAAGTGGATAGTAGGGGAAATCTCATACTTATCTCATTTAATTAAACCTATAATCATGTCTTAGACACATGGCTGAAGAACCAACCTCGTTTATGGCTATCATACAACAATTAGAATGCATGGCAAAACGACAAGAGGCACATGATGCTTTCCTTCAACAATTACAAAAACATCGAGGGATAGTACCAACTCCAGGCATCGCATCGGACTACTATGACCTGATCAAATTCATACAACAGGTAGCTCGAACTCAAGAGGCCCAAAAGCAATATGTTGAAATTCCTTCCCAATTATCCTCTCAATCGCAACTACCTGTTCAAACTTCACAATCTGATATTTCCGCCAATGCCACTCACCTGCTAGTTGGTCACAATACAATCACCCCGTCACAAACTACCCTACCATAACCACCGAAGATGTACAAACACCCGAGAGAGAGAGACCACATCACAACCAATGCAAGATCACACATCAGATTCCTTAATCTTTTTAGATCAAGGAATAGATCCCAAAAACTTAGAACTCATGAAGATCTTTTGGATAATTATGGTATTTTTGAGAATGGAATGTCATATTTGATCTTGATGATGGATATTGGAATAATAGAGAGAGACATGACTAATGCATAATCCACACCAACCTTCGATCAAGAATATGGTACGCAAATAGGCTCTACTTCAATATGGAAAGATGAGTCATCTTACTCAGTAATTAATCTCCAATTCCCTTCTTTTGATAAGGAATCACTTCTAGATCAGGAAAAATACATGTTACCCGACCATACAATGATTGAAATGAAGGAAACCCTTAAACCACTATAGGGAGATCGATTGTATACCATAAATGATGTTCCTTGGCATAATCCACTCACGACGATCATATTTCCTCCAAAGGTGGTCGTTGATGAGGAACACTTTACTCCAACCATGTACCTCTCTTCTAATCATAATCCAACATGCGTGCCATCTCATCTTCCTATAACTTCACTGCAAATTTGTTGCCCACAATGGATTGATTAAAGTGTTGAGGTATCTACTACGAAAGACGTCATTTTGGATGATGATGACTTAAAAGAAGAAGATATTTTCCCATTTTTTAAGGACAAATCTTACTTAGTAGATCAACAATTTTTAATGAACATTGGTCCACCAATTTTCAATCCATCCGAACCTGATCCCGACCTATCATATCAATTTGAAGACCCTGTGAAGAAATTTGACCACACTGTTTCCAATCTTGATTTCTTCATCATACCGGCACCACCTAACACCTTCATATTTATCATTTCACCAAATATAAGCACACATAAGGTTACTCAATTAGGTGTTTGATCCCTTTCTATGATTCTAAAATCGCATGGACAATATCACCATAGTTTATCCAATACAGATGTCATGCTAACAAGGAATATTGGGTACACCTAACATTGGTGCCCCGCTGGAGGCGTTAAAACCAGCACACACTTCTTATCTTGGCTAATTTCTTCTCGTGACATCTCAAATGTCCTAAAACTGCACATTAAATAAGCATGGGGGAGACTTTACATTAAAATAATAAACAAATAATAAGAAACATTCTCCAAATATCTACCCACACCCACCGTCTTATCATTCTCCACACACGTTATTACATTTGCATTTACCATGAGGGCATGACAAATCCTAAGCATGGGGGGACACTTCCAAAAAAATTTGTTTTGCATTTTTCATGCATATTGCATCACATTTCGGATTTGCATGTTTTCCCTACTTCAACTCTCTAAGTTTACATATAGGGAGAATAATAGCCTCATCATTAAATACTACATGAAGTACGGGATTTAAAGTGATACTGAGCTTACAATGCTTATGACTCTCTTTTATCCTTTTGCATTTAAATCAAGAAACTTAGCCTCGATTCAACTTTTAACACTTGGTATCAATAATGAACTCAAACATTATATACTGAAAAATCAATAATTTTGTACCGTAATGCTAGCTTGACATACAAAATGCTAAGGGTTATTGATGAATCCACATTTCATCATCTTTATTCTATCATTTTGGCACCAAAAACCCTAGCAAATGCCTGTAAATAGCATTAAAATCATCATCTTAGCATTCATGCATGTGCATCTAAACAGTGTATAAACTACTGTAATTAAGGCCAAAATTATAGAATAAATAAAGAAAAGAAAAAGAATAAAATATTGCAAATATTTTATGACCCAAAACCCCCGAGACCTAGGCATCTTGATGAATAGGACGACAAGGAATAAAGTAGGGGGAGATAAGGTCAGAAACGCAGTCAAAATACCTGTTCATTCTATTCATTTCTTATTCATTTTGGGACCTATTTTTGGTTCCACTTTTTATACATCAAATAAAGAAACTTTGTACATGAAAGTTGTAGATAATTTAATAAAGAAAAATACAAAATTGATTTTACAGAAAAATAATGTACAGATAAAAAGTTATGGTCTGAATAAAAATCCAGAATGCCAACTTCCCAGACCCGTATCTCACAAATAAAAACTCCAAATGCATCAAATTCACCTTTAATTGTATATAGAAGAAAATAAGCTATTTAATGGCGGTGGTTTCGCATTTGGCGGAGCTACGGTTTGAAAGTTGAGTTTTGGACCCTCATTGTACCTTGTACATATTAAAATATTCAATTTATTAATTATATATTATTTTTATAATTTTATATTTTTATAATGTTGTAAATATTACCTATAATAATTATGTACATTGAAATAAGAATTAGAACCTAAATAAAAACAAAAATAAAATACTTAAAAATAAAATACATAGATACATTACCTATAGAAATACCTATACTAATCATATTTGTATTTTATTTAATATACAAAATAAATCAGAAAACTAAAATAAAAATATATTTGTGTGAATAAAAGTATTCTATAATTTTATAAAATACTAAATAAAAATAATAAAAATAAAATACCTAAATAAAAATAATATACTTAAATATATAGATATAGATACCTATAAGGGTATAAATGCAAACTTGTAAAAATATATCTCTAAAAAATAAATAAAAATTACCATAAAATAATTTATAAATTAATAAATATTTTTTATTAAATAACCTAAATCTAAATAATTCATTTATTATTTTAAAACGATTTTATAAAATATTTTTTGGGGCTTTTTCCTGGTTGGTCCACGTGGACCAACCAGGTGGTCTGGGATGTTGACCAGCTGGTCAACTCCCTGACCATAGCCCTGCTGCTTGTCAGAACGCCTAAGACCCCTACTTTCTCGATTTTTTTCGCCATGATGCGTTGCTCGAGGGTAGTCGATCTCTTCATGAAAGTTGCTCACTGTAGATCCACCTAGCCCGCTGACCTCTTAGATTCGACCAGATCTTCCTCATCTGCTCGAAATCTCGCCTCGAAAGTCGCCCGTCCACCATATTTCAAAAACCACCCCATTCCTTCCCTTCTCTCTTTGGACCGCATTCTGGCCTTGGTTGAGACATCCGAGGGTTAGCTAGGGATCCCCGGTGACAGGGGGTTGATCCCCGACCTCGTCGAGGTACAGCGGAGGGCCTAGGCGCGTCCCAGCCATCTCCGGCGGCTGCGCCGCCGTGAGGTATTAAACCTCGCCAATCTGGGCTCGAGGTACGTTTTCTTCTCTTTTTCTTTTGGTTACTTTAGTTTTTGGTAACAATAGGAACGCATCGCCATTCACCAATCGGTCATCCCACCTCCGATCACTTCCGTACTCCACCTCGCCGGAGCAAGCTCCGGCGAGCTTCTCCTTCACCGCCTCCCGCCTTCTTTTACTCTTGGATTATGCTCGGCATTTTGCCCGAGCTCTCCCTAACCCTTTTTGCAGGTCGCTGGAGGCAGAAGACCCCATCTGGGGGGTCGATTTTGAGGAACGTGGCACCTGGAGCCCCATCGCCCCTCCGACTTCGTCGCGGCGCACCTGGGCTCAGCGACCCATTTTGGCCCCGCCGCGAGGTTAGGGAACCTTCCAGGCATCGTCAGGAACCTCCAGCGACGAGAACCAAGGCCGGAGCAACGCCTGTGAGCCGATCGAAGTTCGCGAAGGGGGGAGTTCTTCCCTGTTCTAGCGGGAGAGGTTCCAGCCGTCCGATCCGAGAGGAGCTCCAGATCTTTCAGCAGTCGTTGGATGCAGCATGCCATCCTGCCGTCCGATTGATCATTCATGATCTAATCCACACCGGCCGTGCGAAGGGGTATCGCGAGCTGCGGGTTCGACACGTGGCATAAGTGGTTGGATCAGAACCGTCGACGCCCGCCTTTGACTGGGTATTTTGCAATTTCCACCCGTCACATTTTGTATTTAATTACTAGCACTCAAGCTTTCATCTGCCGTTTAATTAACTTTGTAATAATTATACTCGACTCCCCCACAGTTTTGCATAATTGCCCTTAAGTCCCTTCCAAGCGCGTGTTAGTCACGCGCGTGGTTGGAAATTTTGCGAAGTCACCCTTGCGGGTTTTGATTATTGGTGTTTAGTCTAAAAGACATTTTATTCAGTTATAATTTTTGTGGAGATTTGCGTGTTTGCCCCTGGATTTTTGAATAGTTGCATAAACGCCCCTGCCAGGCGCGCGTGCATAGGCGCGTGGACATTTTGCGGCCAAGGGCCGAGTAGTCTGTGGTTTTAACATTCAGCCCAAGAAATATTTTGTCACGTTATATATTTTTAGGGAATTTATTTATAACCCCCAAAACTTTGTAATATTGCAGTCTGGTCCTTGCCAGGTCACGTGCACAGTGCGCGTGACCTTGGCATTTTTGCAGGCCCACCCTTGCGGCTTTTTGAATTTGCGTTTGGTCCTGAGAATATATTATTCAGTTCAAACTTTTGTGAAAAATTGCACAAGTGTCCCTGGAGTTTTGTCTATTTGCATATATGCCCTTACCAGGACTTGAAATTTTTGCATGCTTGTAATATTTATTTGGAGGCTCATTTTAACTCCAAAAATCCTCAAATTTTGAGCTTAAGTTCCTGGACACTTGTACTTCCACGCCACGATTTTGGTTTTTGATTTTATTTCACTTTTATATTTATTAAAAATCAAAAACTTACTTTTTATGCACTGTCTAGTTTAGAAAACACCAAAAAAATATTAAAACACCTCCAAAAATTCTAAAAAATCACCTAGTGTCTATTTTATCATCTTTTAGTGTCAGTCCAAAAATCATTAAAAATCTCAAAAGAAAAACACTAAAAATTTAAAAACACTCAAAAACTTCAAAAAAATATATGAAATAGTAGAAAAATCTAAAAATCACAAACTCAGTTCTTATTTGTTCTTCATTTTGTCCTTTTGATTTGGAAAATAGTGTGAAAATTTTTGGTTGTTGTTTGTTAATTTTAACTTGCATTTTATACACAGCCAGCCTTATTTGCACTGTTCTGCCTTATTTCAGTATTTAAAAATAGTAAAAACACCTTGAAAAATCCCCAAAAATCACAAAAACAGTGAAAAATCCTAAAAATACCAAAAACATTTTATCTCTGAATTTTTGGTTATTTTTGCACCATTTTATAAATATTTTAGCTTGCCTTTTATTATATTGTCTTTATTCTCCAATATTAAAAAAATATATATATATAAAATATAAAATATAAAAAAAATTCAAAAATCAAAATACAAAATTAAAAATTAAATAAAAAAATAAAAAAAATTAAAAATTAAAAACCCACAAAATTCCCTTTGCTTAGTGTAGACACATCACACACATTCACTTGAGCACATTTTTGAACTACCTTGTTTGCTCCCTGTGTTCGAACTCTCTGCATACTTGACACTATACACCATTTGTGCAGAGTTAAAAATAAATTTGACTCCACATTTGCTTGTCATTATTTGATATTTGATTGTGGGTTCATTGTTGATTAATCACAGTTTATTGTGGGTCGCCACAGCGACGTATTTAGACCCTCGATAATCTGCGGTTATCAAATGGCGCCGTTGCCGGGGAGCAACAGCGCGTAGTTCGAGTTTTTATTTTGTGTTGTGATCATTTGTCTGCACTTCGCGGCTTTTATTTCTATTTGTATTATTGATATATATCTTGAGCTGTCTAATCCCTCTTCTTTGTTGACTTTCTGCGAGGTACCGCGGACCGAGGGAGGCGCGTCACTCGAGGCGCCGAAGCACCCACGTGAAGCCGGCTTAGCCACCTAGCACCAAGGAGACGAGAAGAGAATTTTTGAAGACCGGGCTCTACTTTAGTTGCATTTTATTTCATTGCATTTATTTTTGTAATTTAAGTGAGTGAGAGACTTAATTTGTAATAATACAGGTACCCCCGGACTTGGACTTTAGAGCCTAAGTTCCAAGTGATTGTTCACTTGGGGGCTCATCGCGGTTTTTACGGCTTTTCATCGCATTTTTTTTATTTTATTTCTTTTGTGTGATTGAGCCCTTAGCTTTTAGGATTGCTTGCGTAGCATTAGGTCCAAACACCTTAATCAACATTGCATGCACCTATAGTCTCGCTTGGACTTAGTCAAATTATAAACAGTTGATCATCACCTTCAATCCGTCGCGCCGCGAGCTCTCCCCGCAAAGCGCTTTCTCCTACCCTCAATTTGTTGAGCAGAGGAGGGGTGAGCCTAGACCGGACTTTAGTGTTGAGGATTGGTGGTCGACTTGTGGTGCTTCCCGCTAATAGCAATTTCTGAAACTTAGGGCGATTTCATCGGCTATTGCATTTGCATATAGATAGGTTTCAATTCTGTTGAGCATCCTTGCATGTAGAGTGCTGGAGGCAAGGTGAGCATTTACGCTTTAGCATCCATCATCGTTTTGATCGCTTGCATTGCTTTTCCGCCTCTCTACCTCTGATTTTGCCAACCTAGGATCTTAAAGGAATTGAATCCCCGATAGGATCGTGCATTTTTATTAAAAATCCAAAAAAAGTGATAATCAATAAAATTGGGACTGCTAATATTACTTGACCCTAAAACCGATCAAAAAGAAAATCTTGTATTGGGGCGAGAAATCCCCTCATTGTCTTCGTTTTATTTGCTCGTGCACACACTAAGGTTAGAGCTCAAAATCCCATTCAGCCCCCTAAGTGTTTGCGCAATTTTGGACTTCTCACCTAACTCTAAAACAGACAAGATAAAAAGACCGCTCTTGTGGTCTCTACCGAGTTGAGTAGGTGAATTGAGGGTTGTCTTATTTTCATTTTTGTTTGTGATTGTTTTGAGTGTGTCCTAGATCATCCCCGCGCATTTGCGCCTTCTTCTCCAGTCTCTTGACTTGACCGTCGTGCTCTCCCGATCATTTTCCTTTTGTTTTCGAGATGGCTAACTGGAGCGTATTTTATCCGGATTTTGCGGATCACTCGTTCACTCCAGCCGATCCACCTCCCTTTTATCAGGAGGATCCTCCTCCTATTTTTTCTGATTTTTGTACATACCCGCCTCATCCACAGTATCACGACTCGGACTTTCACCCACCTCCATCCCCACCTGTATATTATCCGCCTCCACCTTCACATCCACCCGAGCATGACCTGATGGAGTCACCTCCCTCGATCTCTATGAGTGATATCTTGAATCGGATGACAAAGCGCATTGATTTGTTGAATGATAATCTTGCTATCTTGAGGAATAATCAGATTAATGCTCCTTTCGTCGGGAATACGGCTTTACTTGTAGGTGATCATGGGAGCTTGCAATCGCCAAAAATACAAAAAAATGAGAAAAATTTAAAAATCCAAAAAGATTTCGGGAGACACTTGGTTGATCAATATTTTGAGGAGAGAGTCTACTTGCCAGAACCCTGGGCCACACATGCATTCACACCCAGTCCAACCTTTGACCCCAAGGATGCCGTTGTACAGACTGCTCTTGGCATGCCTCGTGTATACGCTGATTCCGACTTCCTCCCTTGTATGGAGGAAGTCCAAAAATTCAAAAAAATGTTATCTGAACCCGAAGTGGTGGCTGCTATTCATGAGATTATCCGTACCCCACTTCAGCAGGCCATGACCCACATGTCTGCTCCTCTTCCCAAGAAGAGAAAGCGGAGGAGCAGATCTGAGCGTCACATTCTGACCATGGCCACTGCCCTCGCCATCACACACCGTCCCATCCCCAAGAGGAAGAACACAGCTACACCTTTCATCACTTGCACCATCTCTGACCATACATGTGATCACACTCTCCTGGACGGCGGTGCATCTATTAGCTTATTACCCTTCTCGCTGGTACAGACTCTTCACTTAGGGCCTCTCAAGAAAACCAGGATGATCGTTCAGTTTGCTGATGGATCCATCAAGAGGCCGAAGGGTATCCTTGAAAACGCCGTCATTTCTATTCAGGGCATGAGCCACCATGTTGATTTTGTCGTGTTGCCCATGGAGAACTCCACAGGGGAGCCATCTCCAATCATCCTGGGACGACCATTCCTCGCCTCTGCGAGGGTCGTTATTGATTATGGATCAGGAGAGGTTCGTTTCCGTCCTGTTGACGGGAACGAAGTGTCGATCACCGCGCCCACCATTGACCAGAGACCGGCACCTGATGCTCCTTCACCGATCATAGCTGACTCTGAGGCCTGTGACTTACCTGATGCTACTAGAGATACTTCCTTAGCGATCCCTGATGAGACCCGACAGATCCCCCGAAAGGGGAGGAAGTCGGAAAGCATGGACCTCACTAATCCTCCTCCCGGTGTGTGGCGATGTGTTGATGAGATCCAGAGTATTTATGTGATTGAACCATTTGAGCAGGGGGCAGATACCAAAATAATTGAGGATGTTTATGATGTTGCCCATTACTTTGAGAGACCTCATAAGGCAACAAATTACCCAGGTAAGACTAGACAGGACGGACCTAGTTTGACTACTTCCATTGATAAATCCGTTCATGGCCCTTCACAGGTCAAGATGATTGAGGTCGGTTATGATGCTGCTACTTATTTTGATAAATTCAGACCTCTTGTTGAAGACAAGGATTCAGGTGAGAGTCTTGAGGACGATCTGAGTTCGTATACTTCCACTGATGATTTCGTTCCTTTTGATTTTGACCTGGACGAGGACTCGCAGGACGACTCCGATTACACTTCTTCCGAGGATGATGAGTTTGTCCCATTTCACTTTGACATCTGCGAGACTTCCAAGGCCGGACCTAGTCGTACTTCTTCCACTCACCCGTCTGTGCCTTCACACCATAGGACCACCAAGGGAGAACCTAGCCACACTGCTTCCATCGATCAGTTCGTCCCTTTCCGTTTTGATTCCACTGAGGGCCTTCACCGTGTCGACCCTGATCGGCCTCCGTCCACTGTGGACCCCGATGTCGACATACACCATATCCGATCTATCCCTCAGCGGTCCCGCAAGAAGGTTTGCTTTCCACCTTCTGATGATCACCCATTTATGTTGTAGATTCTATCCTGTGACTCTCTTTCCATCTCCCGTTTTTGCTCGTCTACCCATTTCTCGTGTTTGCCTTGCTTAGGACGTACTTTGTCCTACGTATAGGAGGGGTAGATGAGTTGAGTGTTCTTTCTTCGTCCATGTCATCACTCCTGTTGTTGCCTATACTTAGGGCTTCTTTTACCCTAAGTATAGGGGGAGTGATGTGTATATCCTCCGATCTATCACTCTGCTGTCTGTTGATTTATTTTCTTATTTTCTTCTTTTCTTCTTTTCCTTTTCTATCTTCTTTATCTATCAAAAAGGTGCCGCCTTTGTAGACAGTTTTCCATACTTAGGACGTGCTTTGTCCTAAGTATAGGGAGGTTGGCACCTCGAGTCATCTATTCTTTTCGATCCTCTCCATTGTCTCCTCTTCTTGTCTATACTTAGGGATATCTTACCCTAAGTATAGGGGGAGACAATCTGAGTACGATCTGTTTATTCCCACCCTTGACCCTCCCTGCTTTGTGTACAGTCTGCTATACTTAGGATTATTTGATCCTAAGTATAGGGGGGACGGTCAACTTCTCATTGATTCATTCATTTATTCTTTAGACTTGCCTATACTTAGTACGAGTTATGTCTTCTCTTTTCTCTCCGATCTATGAGGACATAGCTCAAGCTAAGTATAGGGGGGTCGTATATACTATGTATATACTTTAGCCATAGCTCGTACTTTTGTATTTTCTTAATAAATATGGCTAATAATTCTTTAAAATTCATTAAAAATCCTTAATAAAAAGATGTGGTTATTCCTCAAATTCTTTTTATATTTACTGATTAATAAATCAGGTGAAAATGTTTTTTGCAAAATGTTTGAAAAATAGTTTGAAAATCTTTGTGAACATCTATTGAAAACTATTTTGAAAATATTTTGTTTTGTGTTTTCAACCTGTGTAAAATGTGTGGTTTGTAAAAGTTCTTTTCTTTGTGTGAAATAAAATGTTTGAAAAATGATTTGCAAATGGTTTGAAAAATGGTTGCAAAAATGATTTGAAAAACCTATATATATTGTTTTGAAAGCCTTTGCAAAATGATTTTCAAATGTGTGTAAAATGTTTGTAAAAACTATTTTGGACTATAGTTTTCAAAAATTGTGTGTAAAATTGTTTTCAAATAAGTTTGAGGAATATACACATCACACCAAAATCCACTACATGTATATATGTATAAAATCGACCACTTACCCTGTAAATTCTTAAAATCCACTTCTTGTATATATAAGAAGCACTCCCGTGTACATACTTTTAACCTAGTTTTCAGCCAAAACTTTTTGTTTTCAAAAATCCCAAAAACATTTGCAAAAATTAAAATCCAAAAACATTTGAAAAAAATCTTTTTGAAAAATACAAAAAATTGCATATGCATCATCATCATCTTTTCAAAAATCCATAAAAAGTTCAAAATCTTTGAAAATTGCTTCACAAAAATATTTTCTGCATCACATTGCATAGCATGAGCATTTTTCGGATTGAGTTGATAGTTGAACAAGTCTAAGTAAAATCCGGAGATTGGATCTTGATTGGACCTTAAAATCTACCTAATAACAGGAACCTTATAGGAACTGGATTTGAGGTACTTCAGGTCTAGTTGACTTAATTCTTTGAGGATCACGAGACTTGGTTCAATGGATTCTTGACTGCCTAAGTAGAGTATTTCGGAGCACACGCACGACTCTGGTTGATAATGACCTAACTTGGACACCTGCACCTTTCACATGGCTCAACTCAGTTAGAGTGGTGAGGGGATTGGATTTGCCGGTATGAGACGCACACAAGTGGAAACACTTGTCCTCCTCTAGGGAGGGAAGTGCACCCCAAACTGTCCAGTGATTAGGAAGTCTGAAGACAGGAGGCTGTGGGTTGCGATAAAGCTTCAAAAGAGGGATAGTCTACTGGCTCAAGAGGAAAAACTCCTTATGTAAATGCTGCTGTGAATAGTATTTCAAAAAAAAAAAGTTCAGGCATGTACAAAAATAAAAAGCCTGCAAAGTATGTACATATGTTGTAAAGTCAATAAGCAAGCTTGAGTTCCAAAGTCATATCATGTGAGCCTGCAGCTGGATGACTTGACTACACTGGTCTTGCATCCTCGGATAGGTAGCTACACTGGCTACCATCCATTCTTCTCTTCACCCCCTCCTCTTGAGATGGTTGCCACTTGAACTTAGAAGGGAATACCCCGCTCCTCGAGGATGGAGTTATTGGATTGGGGAATCATTGGGTTGTCGTACTGGAGAAGTCAGTCTCTTTGTCATTCTAGCTGGGGAGAGCCACCATCACTTACACTGTACAAGTCAGATTCATAGTCGTAAGGGTTTGCGTATGAATTGAGATATTTCTGACCTGGCTATTAAGGAGACTTGGATAGAGTTTTGGGATTCTCGGGGACTGTTGGATTTCAGATTCGGTTCTCAATAAGGTTCCGCCCGCACTAAAATTCCGAAGGTCCGACTTAAGCTCCAAACTTTGATTTTGTAAAGACAAGTTTGATAATCAAGTTTAGTCCACCTTTCTTCTTTTTCTTTTCTTTATTTTTCTTTCTCTTTTTGCACTTATTGCATAAGTGTTTGCTAGGGACTAGCAAAGGTAAAGTATAGGGAGATGATGAATCCACATTTCATCATCTTTATTCTATCATTTTGGCACCAAAAACCCTAGCAAATGCCTGTAAATAGCATTAAAATCATCATCTTAGCATTCATGCATGTGCATCTAAACAGTGTATAAACTACTTAATTAAGGCCAAAATTATAGAATAAATAAAGAAAAGAAAAAGAATAAAATATTGCAAATATTTTATGACCCAAAACCCCCGAGACCTAGGCATCTTGATGAATAGGTCGATAAGGAATAAAGTAGGGGGAGATAAGGTCAGAAACACAGTCAAAATACCTATTCATTCTATTCATTTCTTATTCATTTTGGGACCTATTTTTGGTTCCACTTTTTATACATCAAATAAAGAAACTTTGTACATGAAAGTTGTAGATAATTTAATAAAGAAAAATACAAAATTGATTTCACAGAAAAATAATGTACACATAAAAAGTTATGGTCTGAATAAAAATCCAGAATGCCAACTTCCCAGACCCGTATCTCACAAATAAAAACTCCAAATGCATCAAACTCACCTTTAATTGTATATAGAAGAAAATAAGCTATTTAATGGCGGTGGTTTCGCATTTGGCGGAGCTACGGTTTGAAAGTTGAGTTTTGGACCCTCATTGTACCTTGTACATATTAAAATATTCAATTTATTAATTATATATTATTTTTATAATTTTATATTTTTATAATGTTGTAAATATTACCTATAATAATTATGTACATTGAAATAAGAATTAGAACCTAAATAAAAACAAAAATAAAATACTTAAAAATAAAATACATAGATACATTACCTATAGAAATACCTATATTAATCATATTTGTATTTTATTTAATATACAAAATAAATCAGAAAACTAAAATAAAAATATATTTGTGTGAATAAAAGTATTCTATAATTTTATAAAATACTAAATAAAAATAATAAAAATAAAATACCTAAATAAAAATAATATACTTAAATATATAGATATAGATACCTATAAGGGTATAAATGCAAACTTGTAAAAATATATCTCTAAAAAATAAATAAAAATTACCATAAAATAATTTATAAATTGATAAATATTTTTTATTAAATAACCTAAATCTAAATAATTCATTTATTATTTTAAAACGATTTTATAAAATATTTTTTGGGGCTTTTTCCTGGTTGGTCCACGTGGACCAACCAGGTGGTCTGGGATGTTGACCAGCTGGTCAACTCCCTGACCATAGCCCTGCTGCTTGTCAGAACGCCTAAGACCCCTACTTTCTCGATTTTTTTCGCCATGATGCGTTGCTCGAGGGTAGTCGATCTCTTCATGAAAGTTGCTCACTGTAGATCCACCTAGCCCGATGACCTCTTAGATTCGACCAGATCTTCCTCATCTGCTCGAAATCTCGCCTCGAAAGTCGCCCGTCCACCATATTTCAAAAACCACCCCATTCCTTCCCTTCTCTCTTTGGACCGCATTCTGGCCTTGGTTGAGACATCCGAGGGTTAGCTAGGGATCCCCGGTGACAGGGGGTTGATCCCCGACCTCGTCGAGGTGCAGCGGAGGGCCTAGGCGCGTCCCAGCTATCTCCGGCGGCTGCGCCGCCGTGAGGTATTAAACCTCACCAATCTGGGCTCGAGGTACGTTTTCTTCTCTTTTTCTTTTGGTTACTTTAGTTACTGGTAGCAATAGGAACGCATCGCCATTCACCAATCGGTCATCCCACCTCCGATCACTTCCGTACTCCACCTCGCCGGAGCAAGCTCCGGCGAGCTTCTCCCTCACCGCCTCCCGCCTTCTTTTACTGCTGGGTGATGCTCGGCATTTTGCCCGAGCTCTCCCTAACCCTTTTTGCAGGTCGCTGGAGGCAGAAGACCCCATCTGGGGGGTCGATTTTGAGGAACGTGGCACCTGGAGCCCCATCGCCCCTCCGACTTCGTCGCGGCGCACCTGGGCTCAACGACCCATTTTGGCCCCGCCGCGAGGTTGGGGAATCTTCCAGGCATCGTCAGGAACCTCCAGCGACGAGAACCAAGGCCGGAGCAACGCCTGTGAGCCGATCGAAGTTCGCGAAGGGGGGAGTTCTTCCCTGTTCTAGCGGGAGAGGTTCCAGCCGTCCGATCCGAGAGGAGCTCCAGATCTTTCAGCAGTCGTTGGATGCATCATGCCCTCCTGCCGTCCGATTGATCATTCATGATCTAATCCACACCGGCCGTGCGAAGGGGTATCGCGAGCTGCGGGTTCGACACGTGGCATAAGTGGTTGGATCAGAACCGTCGACGCCCGCCTTTGACTGGGTATTTTGCAATTTCTACCCGTCACGTTTTGTATTTAATTACTAGCACTCAAGCTTTCATCTGCCGTTTAATTAACTTTGTAATAATTATACTCGACTCCCCCGCAGTTTTGCATAATTGCCCTTAAGTCCCTTCCAAGCGCGTGTTAGTCACGCGCGTGGTTGGAAATTTTGCGAAGTCACCCTTGCGGGTTTTGATTATTGGTGTTTAGTCTAAAAGACATTTTATTCAGTTATAATTTTGTGGAGATTTGCGTGTTTGCCCCTGGATTTTTGAATAGTTGCATAAACGCCCCTGCCAGGCGCGCGTGCATAGGCGCGTGGACATTTTGCGGCCAAGGGCCGAGTAGTCTGTGGTTTTAACATTCAGCCCAAGAAATATTTTGTCACGTTATATATTTTTAGGGAATTTATTTATAACCCCCAAAACTTTGTAATATTGCAGTCTGGTCCTTGCCAGGTCACGTGCACAGTGCGCGTGACCTTGGCATTTTTGCAGGCCCACCCTTGCGGCTTTTTGAATTTGCGTTTGGTCCTGAGAATATATTATTCAGTTCAAACTTTTGTGAAAAATTGCACAAGTGTCCCTGGAGTTTTGTCTATTTGCATATATGCCCTTACCAGGACTTGAAATTTTTGCATGCTTGTAATATTTATTTGGAGGCTCATTTTAACTCCAAAAATCCTCAAATTTTGAGCTTAAGTTCCTGGACACTTGTACTTCCACGCCACGATTTTGGTTTTTGATTTTATTTCACTTTTATATTTATTAAAAATCAAAAACTTACTTTTTATGCACTGTCTAGTTTAGAAAACACCAAAAAAATATTAAAACACCTCCAAAAATTCTAAAAAATCACCTAGTGTCTATTTTATCATCTTTTAGTGTCAGTCCAAAAATCATTAAAAATCTCAAAAGAAAAACACTAAAAATTTAAAAACACTCAAAAACTTCAAAAAATATATATAAAATAGTAGAAAAATCTAAAAATCACAAACTCAGTTCTTATTTGTTCTTCATTTTGTCCTTTTGATTTGGAAAATAGTGTGAAAATTTTTTGTTGCTATTTGTTAATTTTAACTTGCATTTTATTCACAGCCAGCCTTATTTGCACTGTTCTGCCTTATTTCAGTATTTAAAAATAGCAAAAACACCTTGAAAAATCCCCAAAAATCACAAAAACAGTGAAAAATCCTAAAAATACCAAAAACATTTTATCCCTGAATTTTTGGTTATTTTTGCACCATTTTATAAATATTTTAGCTTGCCTTTTATTGTATTGTCTTTATTCTCCAATATTAAAAAATATATATATATAAAATATAAAATATAAAAAAAAATCAAAAATCAAAATACAAAATTAAAAATTAAATAAAAAAATTAAAAAATTAAAAATTAAAAACCCACAAAATTCCCTTTGCTTAGTGTAGACACATCACACACATTCACTTGAGCACATTTTTGAACTACCTTGTTTGCTCCCTGTGTTCGAACTCTCTGCATACTTGACACTATACACCATTTGTGCAGAGTTAAAAATAAATTTTAACTCCACATTATTTCTACTTTGTTGATCTTTAGTGTGGGTTAATTGTTGACTTTAGTCCGAATTTAGTGTGGTCACCACACCGACTGAGTTCACGCTTTGTGTTGAACTTAAGACCACCTATTCTCGGCTAAATCAGTTATAAAGATGGTTGTGCTCAGAGTTTGTGAGATGGTGACTTTATCATGGAGTAGAGGAGTAGGGAGTGTTTCTACCAAATATATGTGAGGAAGAGAGTCCATCGTAAAATGCAAGGGAGTGTTCTCAACTGATCAGACAATTGTCCATTATGCACAATTATTGTACACACTTGAAACCTTCAAACACCAGCCTCTTGCTTGCCTTCTACATACTTCTCAAATCCACCACTTCTTTAAAATTCTTCCATTAATACTCTGTCTTGTTTCATTTCATTCGACTTCTTTGTCCATCTTCTTCTATTATGCATCAAAAGAGAAATATTCTTCAAGATTCTACCCTCCATTTACAACAAAATACATGTCCTTTTATGTTTCCAAGTTCCAAGAGAAATTATTAAAGCACATTGGTTCTCTTGAAAAGTGAAGAGATATATTGCAAAAAAAGGAGAAAGAAGAAAGAAAAGAAGAAAAAAGAAGAGGAAGAAGCACTGCAAAAAAAAGAAGTACAACGAAAAAATATTGCAAAAAAAAGATCAAAAAAGTGAAAAAAAAGAAGAGAGAAAAATAGAAGAAAGAAGAAAGAAAAGAAGAAGAAATTAGGAGAACCATTGTGCGAAAATTATTTTCTCATGACCATCACATGCCATTTATATCTTCCTCTTCTCTAAAATTATCTTAGAATGATCAATATTGTCACATATTTGACCTCGCTCATGTCTTTCTATAAATTTAAACCTAAGTAAAGTCATCTCCACCAAATAAGCCTTAACCTAAATTCTCTACAAATTAACTGATTATTTTTCTTGCTGGCCAGTTGGAGGAAGTTGGGTTGAGTGCTAAATTAATTATGAAGTTGGAGCTTGTAATAATACTTTGAGCCTTCATCTCAGACTTTTCTGTCTTGGTGTATCGGAGCTAGAGGATTGTGGATGGAAGCACTTGGTCAATTCAGTACATTTGACACTTGAGTCTATCCTCAAGTCTAATGACATTATTGATGCTAGATATCACTTAATCTGAATTGAGCAAGTCTCTACATTATCATGTCTTGAGGACACTTGAGATGACTAAGCATTATAGGAAGAGATTCATTTCTACTCTCGAACTTTATGAAATAAAGGATATTTTTTTAACCCTCAGAAGCTATGGTCTACTTATATGTCTACATTAGAGTATTGAGATTCTTCATTTACAGTTGCTAGAGACTAGCAAATCTTAAGCATGGGGGTATGATGAATCTTCGATTCATTACATTACTGAGTCATTATCACACATGTACACAAACTCAAACACATATTTTATGCCGTGAAATAAATCAAGGCAAGTGCATCATCTGTATCATGTATTAGATATTTCATGACTTTTGTAAGCAACATACACTATTAGCAACCTCTTTTGTGTTTCTTGCCCTCAAGTACTTTTAGCATTACCTTGAAGCTTGACTATCAACTAATATCTTAGCAATTATTATATAGTGAACTTGCACCATGAGCTGAAACTAATTGGAATAGCTAACGTTGTCAAAAAAATGGTGGCACCATATTTTTATTGTTATAATGATATAAAAATGGAAATGGTGAAAGGGGGCAATGTCAGTGGGGAATTAAAAAAGGGCAACTAATGCATTAATGTTAAAAGGCATGAATTGCTTTGATGAAGAGATGTCAATATGAAAAATTGCCAAATTATTGTTGCTTATATCAAGAGATGCAACACCAATATGAAGAGATACCAAATTAGTTGTTGCTTTTATGAAAAGATGCAATGCCAATATATAGAGGTGCCAAGTTAGTTGGTGCTTTTATCAAAAGGTGCAATACCAATATGAAGAGCTGCTTACGTTAAATTTGAAAAGATGCATCCCTTGGTAGGAATGGCTACAATTTGTATATAAATACCACATGGGAGGGACTTTGGGGGATCATTCGATCACCCTCTGATTCCATTATAGAACAATTGGTGTCTAACACTTCTCCCATTCCTAGTCTCTGGCTTTCCCTCTCCTCATAATTACCCCATATATTCTTATAATCCATCTTAATTGTTGACGAGAGAATCGAAGTGGTTTCGTCAACTTGTGCATTCGATCCCCCAGTGAATCCGACTCCTGAGGCTCCACCCTGAGTGCTGCTAAACTCCGCGAATCTGACTCCAGAGGCTTCCTCCCGAGCCATCGACCATCAAATTTTATCTTGCTTTTATTTTATTATTTTATATTATATATCTATCTTATTTTGTTATCTTCTCTTTCGTGCAGTTATTCATCAAGACTATCGTGACGATCCGTATCTAACAGTGATTATCCTCGACTCTTGGAGATCTGGGACGTGACACGAGGTTCGAGCTCGATCCGCGATTGTAATCGCATCCAACTTACCTCGTCAGGATATCCATATTCGCGAAGAGTTAGCGCGTTTGAGTCTAATTGGAGGTTGCCGCATAGAAAGGGAGTGATCAACACTTGTCGACCTGCACTATTGTCCTTCTAACTTTCATTTCAATTTTTTTATTCAAACATCTTGCAACAAACTCATTGATTTATAAAGTATTTTTATTTGCAAATATACTTTGTTTGATGCATAATATAATTAAGTCCGGTAATTTATTTATTCGAAGTGTATTTTTGTGGGTTCTCAACGACTATCCGACATAAAAATCGGGTATTTGAACCCTCGAAAATACGCTCCAACAAACAGTGAGCTAGATTTTATTATACCCTACTTATGTATAGTATGGAAGCGCAGGGATCGAACGACTAAGGAGCAACGGGAATAGACCACAAAATTTGGCAAAAAGATATGTTTTTATGTTTCATATGGATTTTTTTATTTTTGTTGGTTTTAACATTTAATTTATTTTTTGAATTTTAGGTTTTTGATTTTTTTGTTTTATTTTTAGTTTTTTTATTTTTTATTTTCTTTTTATTTTTTTAATTTTTATTTCCCTTTCTTTTTAACAAGATAACATATAAGCATATGTAATAAGATATATAATATGGATACTATATACAAAGAATATTTAAAATAAAATAGAATTAGGAAAATACCCTAAAATACAGTCTTTTTATTTTTAGGGGGTTTTAAAACATATAGGGCATTTTTAATAATAATAATAATATAGTACGAATAAATACAGCTATATATAGTATATAGACTAATATATATAGCTATAAATACTCAAAATGAAAAAATAAAATGTTTTTAACTTTTTTACATTTTCTCTATTTTTGATATTTTTCTCTGAATTTTACTATTTATGCATTTTTATTAAATAAAAAGGGCAAAACAATGCAAAATAATATATATTTGGATGGTTCTGGAATTCAAAAATAGCTAAATAGTCAAAATTTTCCAAAAATAATTTTAATATATCATATTTAATATAAATAAGATAAGTAAACATGAAATGGAATTTTTGGGTTTTTCAATAAGTTTTATAATTTTTATAAGATTTTTAGGATTTTCTATTTTTAGTGTTTCTCTTTTTAGATTTTTAATGATTTTTTTATAATTCAAAAACATAATGTTATATATGCTGTAACTTTTTTAGAAATATTCAAAACATTTTCTAATATTTTATTTCTTAATGCAAATAGAGAATAAATGCAATATTTTTGAATTTTTAAATATAGGAAAATATTTCAAAATAGACTTGTGAAAAATATGTGATTTTATATCATGTCAGGCACTTAAAATAAATTTCCTATAATTTTTTATTATAAAATGATATTCTTAAAGCAAGAATGTGAGAAATAAAATTACAATATTGATAGTGACCTAATTTTAATTAAAAATAACTAAAAATGCATTTGAAAACACAAAATGGAACTATAGGGGCTTCTGCGCAAAATTCCTCTAACTTTTAATTCATACAGTGTTGGTAGGGGTATAAATGTAATTTACACATACATGCATGGCCTACATGCAAATTATCCAAAAACTTTTGAACTAGAATACAAATTTTATGGACCAATCAATAACCAAAACCCTCGAGGGGGTCCTTGCAAAAAGCTTGTTCCCTCACGCGTACAAGCACATGAGGTGACGTGACAAGGGACCTTTGTGGAAATAAAACAAATATGGGGGCCTACCTGTATTTAATACAATCATTTTTACACTATGATTTGGATTTGTGGACTAAAAAGAAAATACAATAAAGCGATGGTGTACTTCAAAATTTCCTCTCTTATGCACAGGTGGACGGTTGGATCTTGTTCACTTATACACGTGGCGATCCGTGGATAGTGATTGATGATTCGCCCATGGATGGCTGAGATTAGATTTCTGCTCGAGATCGATGGCTGGGAGGTGCTACATCCAACGGTCATGATCAAAATCAGAGGTTGGTTAAGATATGACGATTGTTGTTCTTCACCAAGAGCATGGAATAACATCACATCTGGCGAGCTTCGATCCACAAATCCTTCCTCCTCCGATGGTCAATCTCGCTGCTGAGATGCTATGGAGTGTCCTGGAAGTGATCCATAGCATATGGTATCCTCAAAAAGCTCCAGGACCCAGTGATGGAGTCCTGGTGGGTCGAAGAAAGTCGAGTCTCCAGGGAACCTACACCTTCCTCCAAAATTGCCTCATGGAAGCCTTCATGTCCCCTTACCTGCACGTTTATCTCAGACGTAGAAAAACAAAGAGTCATGGGGACTTATTTGGGTGAAATGAGGTGGCAATTGGTCGGGGCGGTGGGTCTCCAGCAAGCGATGGAGTTAGAGACCCGATGTCTTGATCTAGAGAGGATCAAGTTGAATGAGGATCCATGGGGCATAGCTGAAGCAATGAGGAGCGAAATGAGGGTGAACAGTGAGGCAGTGAACATTCAAGACACGGTGAATATTATGGTCGGAGCGAAGCTCCGACAAATTACAATCTGAAGATTTTACGAAATAAATGCAAAATTGATTGAAAAAATCCTAAACTACCCCAACCTATGTACTAGGAACAAAAAGAAGCAAATAACTATGGCTCTACATAGGGGAAGAGGAAGCTGATCGGAGCTCCGCCTGGTTATGCTGGCGATGCTCGGATCACCACTCCAACGTCTCTTCCTCCACGCCAAACAATCAACGGGGACCATTGTTGTCAGCAGCAACATAGAACACTATAAGATTCATGGATTTCAAGGACCAAAGGGGATCCAATTCGAATGAGAGCGCATGTGGAACATATATACATGATGAATTTTGACCGAGGCTACGGCTCGCTGCAGAGCCCCATCGATTGAGGACTCATGGCGGCGTGAAAGAACAAGGATTGAGGAGTAAGATCTCTGAAGGAATCGAGTCCTGAAATTGCAAGGTATGACGGGGGAAATAAAGGAACGTGCGAAGTCAGTGAGGTAATAGACCTAGGGCATAGGGGGGCTCAATTGACCAGTGGGTCAACCGAGGCCCGCCCCTGATTGGGTCACGTAGGCGCACTAAAGACAAAATAGAAAATAAAGCATTTATTAATTTATTTAAAATAATAGATGATTTTATTAATTTTTAGTCAAAACATTAGAACTATTTATTATTTTCTGTAGTACTTTATTATGATTTTTATTTGTTTTTTCGAGGTAATTTATTATGTGTTACTTTTTATATGTACAAGTATATGTATATTACCTATATATATTATTTTATTTTTAATTTATCTTTTAAAATTTAGTATTTTACATAAATAATTTATATATTTATAACTTATTTAAATACACATAAATATATTGTTACTATATTTTTCTGAAGTTATTCGCACACTTAAATAAATATGCCTATTTATTATACATGTATATGTATGTATAATTCATCTATATATCTTAGTATACTTTTTTATTTTATTGATATTTTAATTGTTTTACTTTAATTTAATTATGTACGTGTATTATAATAATATCTACAAAATGATATGAATATAAAATAATGAAAAAAATATAAAGAATAAATAAATGGACGATTTTATTCATGCATACTGTACAATAGGGGCCAAAAACCTAACTTTTGCATCTTAACTCCAAAGTGAATGAAACATATTCATTAAATAGGTAATTTAATTTTAAGAATAATAAAAATGAGTTTGGCAAATTTTGAGTTCATATGGAGAAGATACGTGTTTGAGAAGTTTTGATTTTGGCTTTTTATCCTGAGTGTCTTGTGCATTATTTTTACATGAAATATATTTTGTAATTTTCTGTATTTTTTCTACAAGTTCATGTACAAAGTTTATTGATTTGAGGTATAAATAATAAAGAATAAAATATGTCCCAAAATCTATTTATTGGGAAATTAAAAAAAATAAAGTTTTATTGTATTTTTTGACCTTATCTCCTCCTTGTCGATCCAGTCATTGTGATGCCTAGATCTCTGGGTTTAGGATCATTCAATACCTATGGTATTTCATTTCCTTTCCTTTCATTTTCTTTTCTTTATTCTTTTATTCTGGCATTTAATAAAGTATTTTATACAATATTCATAATGCGATTAATAGATGTTATTTCATGCAGAATAATGATATATAAATGCATTTAGCTAGGGTTTAAAGGCCAAAATGAAAGAATAAATGTGATGAGATAGAGATTCATCAGTAGTTTATAAAGAAGTCCCCTGTGTATTTTTTCATTTCATACCCTCAATTTGCATCATTTTTAATTTTAAAAATTACAATATGTTGACCAATTAATTCTCTGTTGTGTGAGGATTTGATTGTATTTTTAGGAGCTCTGATTAATTTACTAAATTTAAATTGGTGTAAACATGCATATTTTACCCAATTTCAGGTCTTAAATTCATATTAAATTATTTGTTGCTCCTAAAATTCTGAAAAATTCACCTTTTATAGAATTAATTGTGCTATGTAATTTACTCGAAAATCACATCACGTGCTTGCATATTTTTCCATGAATAAATTAATTGGTGGAACAAGTAATTGAATTTTATCTGTAAACTAAATATTTTTAGGATCTGAAAATTTTCTTCGATACCTAATAATTAGTTACACTTAGGATATTTTCTATTTTTTAGAAATATTGAGATTTGACATTTAGTATAATAAGCTACTCTACGTCACCAATTGTGCATTTGCATAATATATTAAAAATTCATTTTGCATCAAAAACTTACCAAAAATCATAGTAACCTTTTTTTTTGCAAAGCATTAACATTCTGACCACGTTTGGAAATTTTTGGACATCATCTGAGAGAAAAATTACATTTTAAGCCATGAACTTAGTTACATTGCATTCTGACTTGCATTTAATTGCATGCGATAACAAAAATATACTCCTCAAAACCTAATCTTTAAATTACATAAAAATCATCCTAAAGAGACAGCTGCCTCCCTGTAATTGACCTTGGACTTGTTTAAGTAAAATAAATTCGTCCGCTTTGGTAGTTAATTAATTAATTCAATAGTTTTTCATCAATATGAAATTGCTTGAATTCAACGTAATTCGATGATATTAGTGATGCATTATAGGGGTTTTCAAATGGTGTCGTTGCCATGGCATAAAAAGATCAATGCAGAGCAAAATATGTGATTCATCAGCCCTTCGGTACAATTACCACGGTCAATTGGTGGGGCAATACTCTTCTTGTTAAAGATGAATGCATCCATTTATTGTGTTGAGACATATTACTAGTATTTACTACTACTTATTTATATCTTTTGGATTTTCCGCAGCAAAATGGTGGTTATTGGACGGAATTGAGGATCCCAACCTACGAAAGGTGGCAGTAAAAGTATTTTTCGTAAACTGCATCTACCAGTTGTTGTGAAAGGAATTGGAGTACATTTATCCTGATTCATTCAAAGAGATGGAACATGTTGGGGGAACATAAGCTCCATGATCTTATTTAGATGCACTACAACTTGAGGATAAAGATGATACATGCAAGGGAGGGCGCGAGAAAGAGGATTGCACATGCCCCATTGATCTTGCATAAAATTTCAAAATGCACGATGATAATGTAGATGAAGATATTCTCCAGAGTTGGTTGGATTCTAATGGTGCTCCAGTGCTTGATCAACAGGGAGGCAGGCTGAATCCGAACATAAACCAGCAAATGGGAGTAGATGTTAGTGATTACACTGCTAGATCTGGGCGAATCACGGACCTTCATGGATGGTTAGATCTTGATGCAATTGTTGATGACTTTCTCTCCACTGGTTCGAAATCCAAATCCGAATCCGAATCCAAATCCAAATCAAAGGATGACAGTGGAAGTGATGATGTCAATAATGATGATGTTGTTGTTGGCGGTCGTGGTGGATCGGGTGACAGAGATACATATTCATGGGGATCAGGGTCATCAAGGGGTGGTCGTGGACCACATGACACAGGGCGTGAATATATGGAGCGGCATGGAAACATGCATGGACAATTTGTCCCAAGTCCGAATCCAAGACCTATGGATTACGAATCATACAAACGCGACCATCATCCTACAGACAACTACATGGATGATTTGATATCATGTGTAGGTTCCTTGAGCTGCACATGAACACTGACAACCCTTACTATAGAGCAACACCAAGTCCATTGGGTGGATATGGATCTTCACGTGATGAGATATCATTTGACATCTTCCCAAAATACTTTCATGCTCCTCCTCCAGGACCTCCTCCTTCTCCTCAGGCACATACACCTCCACCATATGGGTACAATGAGTATGCGTACATCGGCTATACCGGTGAAAACTATCAAGGTAGCCAGCCCGAGTAGAGCCAGTGCAATTATTTTTTGGTGGTGACAGTTATCGTATCTTCCTACTTTTACATGATGTGCCTCCTCCTCCTCCTCTACAGAGATCATCTCCTACTCAGACATCATCATCTAGAGAATCTCCAGCCAGTACTTCACAGCCTCATCGTGTCCGTCGTGATACCAGATCTAGTGCTGCTTATCCTCGTCCCCGGATACTCATATGCATCGATGACCATCGGTACATACAATATGTGATGTATTACAAGGCCACGTTCTCGTACATGTCATGGGAGAATTACTGCGAGTTCATTATGCCCGCGATGCGCTACGAGAGACAACAAGATAGGGGGGGCATACGAATCCACCACAGAATTCTTGGTTTAAACCCCTCATGACCAGATAATATCTTTTTATAATATCACATTAATTTATAGTTTTCATTTATCTTGTGAATAGATAATCTTTAGTTGTTTTAGGTCTGTAATTAATTCTTTACTTCACTAGAACGGTAGAACTTGTATATCATTGAAAGCTATTTATACGAAAGAAACATTATCTCCTTAATCATTATTTATTTTTTTTGAATCAAATGACTCATCTCAATGCCATTCATTGTCTTCCACGAACAAAACATGTGTTATAAGTATGGTTAACTTAGCCACTTTGATTCCAATTCCAATGTTTATTAATCACTAATCAAACATCAACAACGATACGTTTGATATGACTGATATTTGCGATACAAGGGTCATAGATTATTGATATATGTGATCTAAATATATATTTGTAAGTTATTTAGTGCTATAGAACTTGGATGAACTCCATTTTCGATATCGATATGTTCGATACGACAGATGTGTGGCATATGGGATATACATGATCAATATGTGTGATATAAGTGTGTATTTGTAGATTATTTATTATTTTAATAACTCGGATGATCATAATTTCTGAAAAACAACAAAAAGGCCTTTCAAGTTATTTCCGACATTTCCACCGATATCGTTGATATATCCCTATATATCCTCGATATATTTTTTTTCAGATGGATCGATACAATATTGATATCGATATTGTTAGGATTAGATTCATATTACGATTAGGAATTCTAATGGAATTTGACTCCTAATCCTAATAGTAGTTGAGTTGTATTCTATTTATAGTCCTATTGGGAATAGGACTATGGGGTTGTATTTGAGCTATATAGAGAGGGAAGCGGAGGTATTGCCTCAATACCACCACAACAACCACATAGCCCCTAGAGAAATGGGGGAGAGAGAGAAGAGAGGAAGAAAGCGAGGGAACAGAGAGAGTTGTACTCGTTCTTCTTTTAACGATCTTTCTTCTCCGATGGTCGCGAGAGGTGATCAACCACCGTTATATCCGGTGTTCTTTCTTTTGCGTGCTTTTGTGGTGGTGATGGTCGTTTGTGTATCAGCTTCAATATTCAAAGAGGTTCGTATCCCCCACAATCCGGTATCCGAGAGGAGACGATACTGGTGGGTCGTGTTCCTGTCAACTAGAATCAGAGCTTGGTTCGATGACAAGGAAGGATACAACGCAACAGATCAGAGCGAGATTAGACGTCGAGAAGATGACGCAACACAACATGCGCGCTTTCTTCAGAGGCAGTTAAGATCTAACGTTTATGATGAACCATTGAGATCGGGAGCATCCGGAGTCCGGTATCCGAGAGAAGACGATATCGGTGGACCGTGTTCCATCAACTGGTATCAGAGCAGAGTCGATACTGGTGGATCGTGTTCCCAACAAGTAGTATCGGAGTCAGGTTCGACGTTGTTGAAGGGACATGATGCGACAGATCAGAGCGAGCTTCGACGTGGACGAGATGACGCGATGCAGCAGATGCACAATCCTCAGAAGCCATGATATGGTAGTCTCTTTGCAGAAATTGACCAGAGACGTCGAAGAATTCTGCTAGTGGCGGCTGGCAGGAGATTGTTCAAGGTGGCGTGTTGAGGGCACGTAGTGACGTGACGGGTGTATCATCCAGAGGCGGTGAGTTCCTGCTAACGAGACTTGCATATGACGAGGATAACCCAGTGCAGACCCAAGATGATGAAGAGATTGTGACAGAATTCAACTCAAGGGAAAGATTGTTAGGATTAGAGTCATATTAGGATTGGGAATCATAATAGATTTTGATTCATAATCCTAATAGTAGTTGAGTTGTATTCTATTTGTAGTCCTATTGGGAATATGACTATGGGGTTGTATTTGGGCTAAAGAGGGGGTGGAGGCATTGCCTCAATACCAGCACAATAACCATGTAGTCCCTATGGGGGGGGGAGAGGAAGAGAGCGAGGGAACGGAGAAAGTTGCACTCATTCTTTTTTAGCAATCTTTCTTCTCCGATGTCCGTGAGAGGTGATCGACCACCGTTATATCTGTTGTTCTTTCTTTCACGTGCTTCTGTGGTGGTGGTGGTCGTTTGTGTATCAGCTTCCGTGTCCGGAGAATTTCGTATCCCCAACATCCGGTATCCGAGAGGAGACGATACTAGTGGGTCGTGTTCATGTCAACTGGTACCAGAGCTTGGTTCGACGACAGCGAAGGATACAACACAGCAGATCAGAGCGAGATTCGACGTCGAGGAGACAATACAACACAACATGTGTGCTCTCTTCAGAGGCAATTAAGATCCAACAGTTACGGTGAACTGTTGAGATCGGGAGCATCTGGAGTCCGGTATCCGAGAGAAGACGATACCGATGGGCCACGTTCCATCAACTAGTATCAGAGCAGAGTTGATACTAAAAGTGGATCGTGTTCCTAACGAGTGGTATCAGAGCCAGGTTCAACATTGTTGAAGGGACATGATGCGACGGATCAGAGCGAGGTTCGATGTGGACGGGATGACGTGATGTAACAGATGCGTAACAATATGGAGAAATCGACCAGAGACGTCGAAGAATTCTGCTAGCGGCGACTGACAAGATATCGTGCAAGGTGGTGCGTTGAAGGCATCCGATGAAGGGTGCATCACCTAGAGACGATGAGTTCCTGCTAACGAGACTTGCAAATTAGGAGGATGGCCCGGTGCAGACCCAAGACGATGAAGGGATCGTGATGGAATTCAACTCAAGGGAGAGATTGTTAGGATTACAGTCATATTAGGATTGAGAATCCTAATGTAATTTGACTCCTAATCCTAACAATAGTTGAGTTGTATTCTATTTATAGTCCTATTGAAAATATGACTACAGGGTTGTATTTGGGCTATATAAAGATGGGGGTGGAGGCATTGCCTCAATACCACAACAACAACAATAACCATGTAGCCCTTAGAGAAATGGGAGAGAGAGAAGAGAGAAAGAGAGCGAGAGAACGGAGAGAGTTGTACCCGTTCTTCTTTTAGTGATCTTTCTTCTCCGATGGCCGCGAGAGGTGACCGACCATCGTTATATCTGGTTGTTCTTGTTTTCACGTGCTTCTACGATGGTGGTCGATTGTGCATCCGCATCCGTATCTACATCCGCTTCCGTATCCAGGGGTCCGATATCCGAGAGGAGACGATACCGGTGGGCCGTGTTGCTAACTGATATTTCGCACCTTGAGGAGAAGAAGCAAAAAAAGATGAAGGAGAAGAATGGGGGAACATAAAAGAGCATTGAAAAGTAAAGTGCGAGAAACCTGAGGATTGAATTGCTCTCCATTGTTCTTTGCCATTCTAACCTTCAAAGGCAAGACATATTGGAAGAAGACCAACATGTCTACAATTAGATAAAGAATTAAGGATAACGCACACATGTGTCTTGAAAATAGAAATAAGGAGAAGTCGTGAGTAGACAAATAGAGGGGGAGGGGGGGTGGGGGTTGCGAGGCACATCTTATCTATCAAGTGGGAGCATGAGGCGGAAAAGAGGCGGAGGCAGGGGATACGTGTCGAGAGGAGGGGGATGACATGCTAAAATGAGAGAGAGGTTCTCTTTTTAGCTACTAAGTATAAATAAGCATGAAAAAAAAAGTACAGGGGTAGTTTTGGAAAATAGAAGTTTAGCAGAGACATCGAGACGAAGACCTTCTGAATAAAATTATCGCGAGAACGGAATTCGAGGGATAAAAAAGGGAGAAAAAGAAGCTGCCGAGAAGAGCAAGTAGCAGAAAAATAAAAAAAAGAAGAACCAAAGATAGAGCAGAAACCAACGGTCTTGGCGCTGTACCTCTCCCTTCTCCACCCATCATCCCCCTACTGCCGCGCTGCAGCGGGTCCCCTTCGTTTTTGGACTCACCCACTCCCCCACAAGTCACGAGAGCTCACCATCGTCTGCATACCATGCCTATGTATCATCCATGTATCGCCTCCCCACTCCCATTCCGCCCATCCCCATCGATGCCCCCATGGACGCCGCCTCCTCCTCCTCCCGCAAGCTCGACCTCCCCTCCGTGCGCGCCCTCGTCTCCGCCGTCGCCTCCCACTTCCTCCTCCTCCTCTCCGACCCCTCCCGCCTCCGCTTCCGCCTCTCCGCCGCGCTCTCCGCCGCCCACCGCCGCCGTCCTTCCCTTTCCGAGCACCACGTCCTCTCCAGCCTCTACTGGGGCTCCCACCACGCCCTCTCCTCCGGCCGCCTCCGTGCCGCCGAGCGACTCCTCCAGATCCCCGCCCTCCTCGACGAGCACGGCGCAACCGCGGGCCTCCCGAACCGCTTCCTCGTCTGCTTCTCGTACTTCTGCCTCGCCGCCGTCCGGAAGCTCCGCGGGGACGACTGGCAGCTGGCGGTGCACTTCCTCCAGGCCGTGCTCGTCTCGCCGCGCGACGTCAGGATGGAGCTCGCGCCGGAGCTCTGCTCGGGGTTGTGGCCCTGCGGGGAGGGGGAGGCGCTGGACGAGGCGATGCGCGCGGAGGCCCGGAGGTACAAGGACCGCCTCATGTACTACCAGGTGGTCTCGTTGGGCGAGACTCCCAGGTGGATCAAGGGCTGCGCCGCCATCTCCGATTCCGGGTGCGTATCGTATCATCTCTTTGCTCTCTCGGTGTTAGTTCATGGTTGCTCACTTGACTGAGCTCACTTACATTGCATTTACATTTTTTAAACTAAAATCTGTATATTTATCTGAATGGAGTACATTTCTAATAGCCTGACACGATTATTAATTAGGATAAATTCGCGTCAAACGTATTTTTTATGCACAAATTCATTTATAAAATATTCGTGTTACTATCCGCAACAGGAATCTTGATAAATGAAAACGATGTGGTAATATACTTTTATATCTTTCAGCATCCGGATATCTCTACTGCATGTGAGCGGGGATGTTCTAAATTTTGTTTTTTTACTCCCAGGGAGACTGAAGGGGACACGTGCAATTTCGAGCCTGTAGATAAATGGCCTGTATTTCAGGAAGTAAGGAGGAATTTTATTCGAGCTTTATTGATCCTTGACATTCCTCTTTTTTTTTTTTCTATTTTGTTGGTATCGTTGTTATCATAATGGCAAGTGGGGGCAATTATTGCTCACAGGAAAGAGGTCTCAGTATACAGCTTGTTCCAGCAAATAAAAACAGGGAAAAGGGGAGGGGTGGGATACGGCAATCAATTGCAAAGATATTGGAGCAGAGGAATTTTAGTAGAGGGGAGGATAGTCAGTCTTTAAAAGGGTCGGGTGAGGTGTATTGCGATGATTCCGTGGGAGGGTTTGACATAACGAGACTGCAAGAAATGCTGGAGGACTCGCAGTCGGATTCTTCCAGTGATTCTTTCTATTCACAGGTTGGGTCCGAGGAAAGTGACGTCGAGGTAATTTATTTAAATTTCAACAAAAAATAAATGTAAGTGTATGCATCTTGCTTGATATTTTTGTGACCCAAAAATAGCCAAAGTTGATATTTAATTTGAGAATTATTCATGAATCAGGTGAAGGTGCGGAATAAGGAAATCTCAGTGAAGACCCTCTTATTGCCTACGGATTTTTCCACATGTGATATCGCAGACAGGTTGGTTGGTCACATTACACAATTAAGTTGGGGATGCTTTTGCACGTGTATTACTTGAATTGATGCCAATGATTACTCCTTCTCACAGTCTTGAATCTTCATTGACACAAACTTTACAGGACCTCTGAAGAGCAAGAGCATTCACCATGTTCTTTCCACGAGTGTATGGAGTTGAGCACAACTGAGGCCCGGAGATACTCTATGCGTGTGGAGGCCTGTGGGTTTAGAACAAGTTATTTACTTTCCAGCGAACGTCAAGACCCCACTGGCAACTTGAATCTTTCTGTGCTAGACATAAGAGATGTGCACCCATATCCCTCGTATAACTGCTATATGGATTGTGGGACACCGCCCGAAATGTCGCCTGCACATGATTTTAGATGCTTTGGCCAATTGCCTTCTAAATTATTCCGAAGATATGGTTTTGCAGAGTTTGTTCCATGCGGAACTTTTGCAAGGCGAAGACTGAACTTTGCATGTATCGAAAAAGATTGGAGCGAAGAAAGCTCAAATTATGGAAATGACATGCAAATTGAATTCATGGGTAAGTTTGAGAAGGCAGTTTCAACTTTATGCTTCTCAGAAAGCCCAGGGAAGTCTAAGGAAACTAGCTTGGAAGTCATGAATGTGTGGGAAATGCTTAACCATAAATCTGAGACCAAATATGGCACACTACGGCAGCAAATTCTTCATCAATTGTTGGACATCTTATCAACTTCTAAAGAAGATAAATTCATAAGGGCTTCTGTGTCCATACTCTTGCTTCTTGTGACAGAGGACAAGACACTTTTGGAAGATATTAAAAGAAAGCCCTCACACCTTTACGATCTGGCCAGAGCATTGAAGACAAGTGTGCATGAGGCCTCAATCCTCATTTATATGATCAAGCCATCACCTTCAGAAATAAAGGATTTGGATCTTCTACCAGCCCTTCTGGAGGTTGCGTGCAACTCTAATAGCAGCAAATGGGGTTCCATGTACACATTATCCCCAGTATCTGCTTCATTATCAATAATAGAAATCTTAGTCACCGCCTTTGACCATGCCACAAATAACATGAATTTGACCACCATTAGTTCTCCTCAGGTTTTGTCTAAACTTGTGAATGTGGCAAGGAACAAAGTTCTGAGTGAAGGCATTGCATTGACAGCTATTCTTGTTAAGTGCATGCGCTTCAACGGGAACTGCAGGAAGTTTATTTCACAAGTTACTCCTGTTGATCCATTTCTTCAACTTCTAAGAAGCAAGGAAGGACTTGCTAAATGTGCTGCACTTGAATATTTTCATGAAATTCTTCGAATGCCACGGTGCGTCCACATACATTTCTGAAAATACGGAACCCCTGCTGGCTTCAATGAATGGTTTTCTTTCAGAAACACAATTAAATCTGTTTTTTCTAGTAATATATTTTCCTCTTCTCTCTTACATAGTATTGCGAAAATAGAAACTTCCTTGTCTATTCATACTAAGTTGGGAATTCAATTTGGTCAATGCTTCAAAGTTTTTGTTGCAAAAATGATGACAATTTAAATCTACAAACAGAGAAACTGCATCGGAGTCTTGATCAGAGGAATGGTAGTTTTAATGCGTCCGTTGCCTTCTTTTATCTGTTATCTCCATGTACTCTTAATGATTAGTTTTGGGTGCAATCTTTTTTTACTTGTCTCGATGGTTCCTTCTAATATGCCTTTTGCCAATACAATCTTTACACCTTACTCCTTGGCAACAACACCATGTTTTTCTTTGGCGTGTGCACACATGTTTTTTACTTGCACACCTAAGGCAACTTATGGAACAAACATTAATTTTCAAGTTTTTTTCACAAGGTTGCTTCACCAATAGATGTGAAGGACTTTATTTTAGTTAAACAACTCCAATTTAATGCCATGGATCATCTGAAAGGAATTGCTGTGATTGACTAGCATACACCCTTCTCTTTTTAATATTTACTATGAATAAGTAGTTCAACATTGACTCAAAAAAGTAGCTTAACATGATTGAGTTGATGAATCTCATATATAGTAAACCTATACACGCTTGAATTAAGAAGTTCAAGTATTCCAATTTCGAAAGTATCAAAATTAATGTTACCTGTACCTATAAGGGTGTTTATAGAAGGGTGACTTTTTTGCAATGTTAGAATTTGTCGGTTCATGACAAGGAGTTAGTTGACGGGCTAGTTGACGGGGATAATGTGTACATGGAACCCCATTAATATTTTCATTACATACCATAGGCGAGCTAGTTGACGGGTCAGGACCATGAGCTGGAGGAGGCCTGCGGGTGTAATGGAATGGTAGCGGAGATACTAGTGATGGCGGTGGTGGTGGCGGTGGCGGTGGTGGTGACGGTGGTGTTGTTTGTGGCAATGGTGATGGTGGTGCCATGAATACGGTATCAGGAGATATATGTGTTGGCTGCATGTTTCCGGATTCTGAAAAATACATAATAGATTCAAAAAATGTAACATCTGCACTGATCATATACCGCCGACGCACAGGATCAAAACACTTGTACCCCTTTTGAGTTCTGGAGTACCCCACAAAGACGCACTTGACAGCCCTAGGAGAGAGCTTGTCAGTACCAGGCGACAACTGATGGACAAATGCGACTGACCCAAACACACGAGGGGTAAGAATGAACAAATCCTTGTCAGGGTAAATGAGTGAAAAAGGAATCTGTTCATTCAAGACAGACGAAGGCATACGGTTGATAAGGTAACATGCAGTAAGGACTGCATCACCCCAGTAGGAGTACGGAACATGACTCTGAATAAGAAGTGACCTTGTGACATCAAGAAGGTGACGATGTTTTCTTTCGGCAACCCCATTCTGTTGAGATGTATGAGCACAAGATGTTTGGTGAATAATCCCTTTTGAGGAGTAGTAATTGGCTAGAATGTTGGTGCACAACTCTAAGGCATTATCACTTCTCACAATCTTGACAGAAGTGGAAAAAACATTTTGAATTTCATTAAGAAAGTGGATAATAATGTTTCCTGCTTCAGATTTATTTTTCATTAGAAAGACCCATGACGCTCTAGAGAAATCATCCACAAATACAATATAAAACCTGTGTCCCTGATGATTGGGAACACGACTCGGACCCCAGACATCGACATGAAACAACTCAAACTTGGAGTTACTACTCCGACCTTGACTACTGGGAAAAGACGACCTGTGATGCTTTCCCAACTGACATGCCTCACACTGGATAGGTGTGTGAGAGAGACCATAGGGTAGAACTAGACGCAACTTCTGAAGCGGTAAATGACCAAAGCGCAGATGCCACAGGAGAGGAGATACTTGTCCAGCAGGAGAAGATGTGGTTCCAGCAAATGGGGTCTGGTTCAGTCGATAAAGGCCTCCTTGCTCATAGCCATGACCAATCACGTTGCCCGTACGGATGTCCTGAAAAATCAAAGAAGATGGATCAAAAATAGCTCGACAATGGAGATCCTTCGTAATCTGACTAATTGACAACAGATTCATAGAAAAATGCGGTGCATGTAGGACATTCTTGAGTTGCATAGAAGATGTCAATCTAATCTCCCCCTGACCCGTGATAGGGGAGTGCATGCCATTGGCAATCACTACTGTCCGTCCTGGAGGAATCTGAGTGTATCCTGTAAGTAGACTCTGGTCGCCACATAGATGATGTGTAGCGCCCGAGTCCATGATCCACGGCAATGTATCGGATCTACTACTGTGGAGTGCAAGTGTACTACCTGAAGTACTAGTAGAGGCAGAGGCAGAAGCAGCAGCATCAGTATGACTCTCTGTAGTCGGTGCTGGACCAGATGGTGGGATAATGCCCCTGAGGCGGGCAACTAGATCATCAAATCGTTGATCCAGTGTAGCAGCAGATGGGGGCTCTATCTGCTCAGCGGCTCGTGCAGATGCAGGGAATCCATGCTTCGAGTAGCATGTGTCTTCAGTATGTCCGACTCGGTGACAATATGAGCATGTTGGCCTAGTGCGGCCACCCCTTCCACGAGGAGTACGTCCACGACCCTGGTGATGAAAACCGCGGCCTCTGTTGGCCGCCATAGCTGAGGGATTCTGACTCGCAGCTGCTGAAGGCACTGTGATCCTACTCAATCTGTGAAAAGCTTCCTCCATGGGAGGAATAGTCGAGTTCGCCAAAATCTGTGAACGTGCTGCCTCATACTCTGGATCAAGTGCAGCGAGAAACACACCCACCATCGTCGCATTCCTGTATGTCTTCTGCTGTTCTGGCGTGGCGGTAAGAGGCATGAAGCTATAAAGCTTCTCGAACATCCCTCTCAATGATGTATAGAGAGAATGTAAAGGACGGCCGTTCTGCTTTATTGTGAATATATCATGTTGTAGTTGCAGGATCTTCGTCTCGTTCTTCGCCTGAGAATATGTTGCTGCCAGGATATCCCACATGTCTTTGGCTGTGGGTTGATGTAGAATGTCATTGGCGATTTCAATAGCCAATGTGCCAGATAGCCACACCTTGGCATATGCATCATCGGCCTCCCATGAGGCATGAACTCCAGTCTTCTCTGCAGGCTCGGGCTCGGTAAGAATGTGCTTCTTACCTGTAGACTTCATCATACTCATGAACTGCATTGCCCACAGTTCATAGTTCGTACCATCCATCTTGACAATGGGCGCTGGACCACGAAATGCGCCAATAGACGGGATATCTGCCTTGCTCTCTGACATACTGGAGATGGAAGACTGGAGCGAATGACAAGAGATAATCTTTGTCTACAATGACATAGACGGGATTAGTTGCATGTGTAGACCTCAAGCAACTATCCCCATGAATTTGCGCGTGCTACGATCCGCACGCACACAGTATGCACACGCGGTATGCAGCCTTCACGCGCAGGTGCACAAGAGATGACACGCGCTTGGAGATGACGTGCGCAGGTGCAAGAAGCACGCGCGTAGGCAACTGGAGGTGCACAGGTATGCACTAGAACCTGCCCAGGCGCAGGTGATGTACTGGCTTGCTTCCTGTTGCAGGAGCTATCTCGTGCCCTAGCGCACGCTGTCGCACAGCGCGCAGATGCGCTGAAGAGAGCGCACTGTAGTGCGCGTAGGAGTGCACACAGGAGCGCAGAGAAGATGCGCGAGAGGCGCGCTAGGCACGAGAGGCGCTCAGCGCGAGAGGCGCTGTGCGCGAGAGGCGCTAGGCGCTAGGCGCGAGATGCGCGAGAGGTGCGCTGGGCGCAAGAGGCGCTAAGCGCGAGAGGTGCAAGACGCGCGCGATGCGCGAGGCGCGCAGGAGCACCGCAGATCGGAGAAGGAGACCTCCGATCGGCTGAGGTTGGCGGCGCCGAGAGAGAGAGAGAGAGAGAGAGGGAGAGAAGAGAGGCCGGCGGGTGGGGTGGGGTAGGGTTAGGGTTTCGAGAACTCCGGTCTAGGACCGTCGCTCTGATACCATATTGGGAAACGTGAATGAGATGATCTATTCCATAGCCCTAGGCTCTCTTATATAGGAGAGTAGCCTATGGGTAAATTACATAAAGAGAATAACAAGAAAATAAAATAACAAAGAGATACAATTATTCAATATGCGTCAACAGTTATGCACTCTTGATTTCGACTCTTTTTGGTCTTCTCTTTACATAGCACGTGGTCGACAAAGAAAAGAGGTTATTACTCGGTGGCGGTGCTGTGGGCCATTTGGCTGGCCCGTAATGATGTGCTCTTTTCTGGGTGCAGTTTTTACTGCGAAAATGTTTGTTTTCATTATAAGCAATTGCTTGTTTCATGGATTTTGTAATATTTACTTTTTATTTTAGTTAATTAATTTATTAGGGCGGATACCATTGCATATTTCCCCTTTTTTTGGTTTAAAAAATGATTGTGTTGACCGCCAGTTCCTTTGGTTGGTGCTAGCAAAGATCGGGTTCCCACAAATTTGGATATCTTGGACGACGAGATGTGTCACTACTTCATCCTTCTCAGTCATAATCAATGGCCATTCGGAGGGAGATTTCTTCCGACTACAAAGAGGGGTTTGCTAGGGGTGCCCTCTGGCATGGTTGCTTTTTGTACTTGCTGCGTATGTGCTTGCCTATATTACTACACATGCGATTCGGAGGGGCATGGGCTTGGGTTTTACAAGGGGAGTGTGGAGAAGAGAGACGAGTGGGAGCCTATTCCATGTTGTTAGCGTCTCTTATATAGAGAGAAAACCCTAGAGAGTACAAAAGGAAAAATACATAAATTCCCTGAGGGGTTATGGAACCCGAAGGGTTAAGGATTACGGAACCCGAAGGGTTACAAACATAAATGTAAGTTAATAACTCTAACACTCCCCCTTAAGTTGGAGCATATCTGTCGATCATGTCCAACTTGGATGCTAAATACATGAGACGCTTCCTTGGAAGAGCCTTTGTGAAGATGTATGCAAGTTGAAGTTCAGTGGAGATGTGTGCAGTGTTGATTCGTCCTCCTCGTACTGTATCACGAATGAAATGGCAATCAACTTCAATGTGTTTTGTCCGCTCATGGAAAATTGGATTGGTGGCGATGTAAGTGACGGACTTATTGTCGCAGTATAAAGGTACAGGAGTGGCGATTGACACGCCAAGTTCTGTTAAGAAAGAGACAAGCCATGTGATCTCACAGGTAGCTTGAGCTATTGCCCTGTATTCTGCTTCCGCACTGGATCTGGAGACCACTGTCTGCTTCTTGCTTCGGAAAGTGACAAGGTTATCCCCAACAAACATGGCGTATCCTGTAGTGGATCGACGGTCCTCAGGAGAGCAAGCATAGTCAAAATCTGTATAGGCGGAGATATTAGTGTGCCCATTCACCCCATAGAAGAGTCCACGTCCGGGAGATTCCTTCAAATATTGAAGGATCAAAAGAACATCCTGCCAGTGGCTGTAAAGAGGCTTCTCCATATGCTGACTGGCTCTGCTCACAACATATGATATATCTGGCCTAGCACTAAGCTTTTGTACCATGTTGCATCCTCAAAAGGTGGATCAGTAAATGATGAATATTTTCTCACTTCTGCAGGGATGCCAGATGGCTTGCATCCAAGTCGTCCTGCCTCAGTCTATATATCGAGGCAATACTTCCTCTGTGAAAGATGGAGCCTTTCTGTAGTGCGTATCACCTCGATGCCAAGAAAATAACGAAGTTGGCCGAGGTCTTTCGTGAAAGACCTTCTGGAGGAAGGTCTTGGTGGTCTTGGTCTCCTGAATACCGTCTACATCATCTCCTGTGACAACCATATCATCAACATAGACAACAAGAATGACCGTGTTAGTAGACCATCGTCTAACAAAGACAGAGTAGTCAGATGTTGTCCTCTGAAAACGAAGTGTGTTGATCTCCGTAGTGAGCCTATCAAACCATGCCCCGGGGCTCTGTTTCAGGCCATAAATGGCTTTGCGTAGTCGACATACATGCCCCCCTCGACTACATACCCCGACAGTTGCATCATGTAGTCCTCCTCCTCGAGATCACCATAAAGAAAGGCGTTCTTCGCATCATGTTGATAAATGAGCCAAGTCTTGTTGGCAACAACAAAAAGAATGATACATATCGACCCCATTCTGGCAATGGGCGAGAAGGTCTCAAAATAATCAACTCCAAAGGTTTGTGTGTAACATTTGACAACAAGTCTGGCTTTCAACCTGTCAATAGAACCATCAGACGATTGTTTGGTCGTGAAGACCCATCGACAAACCACAGGGAGAACTCCCGGGGGGCATAGCACAAGATCCCGCGTGCCCCGGGAGGTAAGTGCATCCATCTCCTCATCATCCATGGTCTGTCGCCAACCATAATCGGGCATTGCACTGAAATGATCTCTTGGAACAGAATAACATTCAGATCATCTGCAAATCTCTTGTCACAACAACAAAAACAAAGCCTTTGTCCCACAATTAAGTAGGGTCGGCTACATGGATTCTTCGCCTCCATTCAGATCTATCTTGGGTCAATCCCGAGCTTATATCCACAGAACAAAGATCCCTTCGTATGGTCTCTTTCCAACACTTCTTGAGCCGTCCCCGCCCTCTCTTAGCTGGCTCAACATCCCAACACTCGCATCTCCTAACTGGTGCATCAGCTGGTCTTCTTTGCAAATGACCAAACCATCGTAAGCGGTTTTCTCGCATCTTATCCTCGATCGGAGCAACACCAACTTTCTTTCTGATTGCATCATTCCGAATCCGATCTTTACGTGTGTGTCCACACATCCACCTTAGCATTTTCATTTCTGCTACAACCATTCTCTGCACATGTCTATGGTTCACAGGCCAACATTCAGATCCATAGAGCATAGCAGGTCTCACGACTACTTTGTAAAACTTTCCTTTAATTTTTAAAGGAATTTTCTTATCACAGAGAATAGCAGAGGCTCCTCTCCACTTTAGCCAACCTGCATTTATTCTATTAGTAACATCTCCATCAATTTCCCCATCATGTTGCAAAATAGATCCCAGATATCTAAAAGAGTCTCTCTTCCGAATGTTATCATCACCAATCTTCACCTCCATTCCTTCACCATTGCTTTCATCAAAGGTGCACTCCATATATTCTGTCTTAGCCCTACTTATACGAAATCCTTTGCTCTCCAACTCATGTCTCCAGACCTCAAGCTTCTCATTTACTCCATCTCTAGTCTCGTCAATCAACACAATATTATCAACAAATAACATACACCAAGGTAACTCAACCTGAATATGACTTGTCAACTCGTCCATAATCAAAGTAAAAAGAAATGGACTCAAAGCTGAACCTTGATGTAAACCAATGTTGATGTCAAAATAGCCAGTCTTCCCAGACGGGGTCCTTACGCAAGATAAAGCCCTATCATACATGTCCTTTATGAGGTTAATGTATAGGACATGCACTTGTCTCTTCTCTAAAACTCTCCACAATATCTCTCGTGGGACAGAATCATAAGCCTTCTCTAAATCAATAAAGATCATATGGAGGTTCTTCCTTTTAGCTCTATAAATCTCCATTGTTCTCCTCAGCAAATGGATGGCTTCAATAGTTGAGCGACTTGGTATGAATCCGAATTGATTTTCTTTGACGTTGGAAACTTGCCTCAACCTTCTCTCGATCACGCGCTCCCAAATTTTCATAGTGTGACTCATCAGCTTGATACCTCTATAATTTGAACAATGTTGAATGTCTCCTTTATTCTTATAAAGATGCACCACGATACTCCTCCTCCAATCTTCGGGCATTCTCTTGCTTCGCCAAATAACATTGAATAGATTCGTAAGCCAAGTCAAACCACGCTCACCTAAAACTTTCCATACTTCTACAGGGATGTCATCCGGTCTTACACCTTTCTCAGGTCTCATAACCTTCAAAGCCTCCTCTACTACCTTTCTTTGTATCCGTCTTTAGCTTGCACGATTCAAGTAACTTTCACTACTAGCTAGATCACCCAAAGTGATCTCTCTATTTCCTTCCCCAATGAAAAGTTTATGGAAGTACTACTCCCATCTAGTCTCTGTATCCTTCTGAGTAACAAGCACGTGACCTTCCTCGTCCTTAATGCATCTCACTTGAGAAAGGTCTTTGGTCTTTCTTTCAACATGCAAATCTCTTGTCACAGCTAGATAAACCATTTGTAGAAGTAAAATGTGATATGGGGTGATATGTACATTGCCTTTTTTGCTTGCGTAGAGCTATAGGAAGCTCCTCAGGTACATCCGGGGCAGCAATGGTGGGAGCACTCGAAGCGGTCATATCATCCTGCATAAAAGGGACAGGCAAATGTACATACACTGGTGTAGAATGTATAGAGGTATATTGGCTAGTATAAACGATTGGTGGAGGAGGGAGGTCCAGAGGAATGCCACTCACAATCTGTGTGAAACAACTTGTTTGCTCAAAGAAAGTGTCATCAACAGGCACATAGTATCGACGCCCAACAGGATCATAGCAACGATAGCCTTTCTGTGTACGAGAGTACTCAAGAAAGACACATTTGATGGCACGAGAGGATAATTTATCAGCTGCATGAAAGTTATGAATAAAGGCAATACAACCAAAAATTAGCAGAGGTATGGGAAAAGAAGACTCAGTAGAGCCCCTTCTTGAACGGACGAAGGAACACGGTTGATGAGATAAACCGCAGTAAGGATAGCATCTCCCCAATAATGCTTAGGAACACTCATTTGGCTAAGAAGAGATCTGGCAACATTTAACAAGTGTCGGAGTTTCCTCTCAGCTATACCATTCTGTTGTGAGGTATATAGACATGATGTTTGGTTAATAGTTCCCTGAATGCAAAGAAATAGGTCAAGTCCTGTTGGGTTAACTCAAGAGCATTGTCAGTACGAATGATCTTAACACTGCTAGAAAAGAAAGTTTTAACATATTGAAAGAAATTTCTGACAATTTGATTAATCTCCGAACGCTCCTTTAATAGATATATCCAAGAAGATCGACAATAATCATTAAGGAAAACTATAAAATAGCGATAACCACATAATGTGCGGATCGGACAAGGTCCCCAAACATCACAATGAACAAGATGAAAAGCATCAGTACTACGAGACTCAATACGAACGGGAAACGAAGCTCGATGGTGTTTCTCGAACTCACACGCCTCGCACTGGAAGGACTTCAGAGCAGAGAGTTCAGGAAACATCATGGAGATGGCATTGGCAGAGGGATGCCCAAGACGCAAATGCCGTAGGAGCGGATCTTCGGAGATGGACGCAACACTAACAAAATTGGAATCCGAGGGTATGCCAATATAATATAGGCCGTTCTTCTCAGGATCCCACCATAAATCGACCTCGTTCGAATGTCCTGAAAATAACAAGACTCATCAAATATCACACGACAATGAAGCTCAACACAAAGCTTGTGAGCTGACAATAAGCTAAGAGGAAAATCAGGAGCACAATGAACCCAAGAAAGTCAGAGCTTGGAAGAGAATTCCATAGTTTCGACAATAGTCATTGATAATTGAGTCCCATTAGCGACTCGAACTGATTTCACATAGGTAGATGATACGAAAGAGGTGAGCAGACTACCTTCTCCAGTGCGATGAGTAGAGGTACCGGAATCAATAAACCAAGCTGGAGCAGGAGTGATAGTTGGCTATTGTACCTGAAGGAATTGTCAGAATAGCAGTGATAGTGTTATTAGTGGTAGTAGGACCTGGAGTCTGAAGGATCTGCATCAGGTGAGAGTAATCTGCGTTATTAAAATGAATAGTCTTGCCATTGAAGTTGCTGTAGGTGATGCCTCTTCCACATCAAAGGCATCCTCATAGGCATTATTGACGTGATAAGAAGGCACAACAAACTTCTGCCAGCATCGTTCAGTCGGGTGGTTCCACCTACCACAATGAGTGCATGAGGCAGTAGAGTCTCGCCCACGACCACGACCAAAGTCACGATCTTGTCTAGATTCCCATCCACGGCCATGACATGGATCATGATCGCGTCCTCCTCGTAAGCCGTATCTGCCTCATCTCCCAGATGAGCCGATGTGTGCAAAATTCTCTGTTGAAGGTAAGATGGGAGGTTGGGCAACCGATGTCTCAAGTTCCTCAAGTCGGCTAGTGTTAGAAAATCGGAAGCGGAAGCGTGCGTAACATGGAAAAGATAAATAAATAAGAAGAACAGCGAGATTTTACGTGGAACCCTACTCCGTGAGGAGCGGGATGAAACCACGGGAGAAGCCCTCAAAAGGGCGTGATATGCATTGCACTTTCTCAATGGATACAGGAGGTCTGGGGCTCCTTATATAGCCTCTCTAGAGCCTCCAAGTCCCACCACTAGACGATGTGGGACTAAACACTGGATGGGGTAAATGGATCTCCTCCAGGATCCATTTACCCTGTTACAACATAATGGGCGCATACAACGAATGCTCCAACACTCCCCCTCAAGCTGGAGCATGCAATGCTCAGCTTGGACAAAAATAAATAAACTCAACTCAACGCTACAGGACACTACGGACAATATCAACCCAACGCGCACATTGCTGCAGTCGAGGACGTTGCTTCTCATGCCGTGCAGGTGAGGAGGACGAGCGAGTTGGAGTGTGAGTCAACTGAAGACTCGGAATCTGACCATCGAGTCTGAAACTGCGCCTGAAGTCTCCTCGTCGGAGAACTGGGTCTCTCCCATCTGGCTCAGATAATGGTGCTCTGCTCTGGAGTCCCTATGGCTCACATGAAAACTCTGGCCGAACAACAAGAAGAAGAATGATGGGGACCACGAACAAATGATGGCAACATATGCTCATCTGACAATGACCGCTAACTCATGCGTGTCTGAAACTGGAGACTCGGAACAATGATTGTCGAGTCTGAAACCGAAGTGTAGAGTCTGATCAACTGGCTGGTCTGGAGACTGGTATCTGAATATGGATCTGGAATACAAGACCTGTGACTCTACATATATACTCCCCCTTTCTCCCATACTTGTCGGAAAATGAACATCGATAAAGTTGAGAGAAGACAAGATAGAAGGGGTAAACATGAACATCCAAAAACTTGCGGTTTTTCTTCATCATTCTTTTTAAGTCGTCAATTTTTTTAAGCCGTTTCAACCATTTTTTTCGGCTTTTCTTGTACTTTTTTTCTTGGCTATTTCCAATTTTTTTAATAGCCATCCAAAAATTTTCCTTTTTTTGAAATTGCGTACGACTTTTGTGATGTACGCGCCTTTTTTTTCGGGGTTTTTTTAATAACCTTTTCTCTCTTATTTTTTTCCCTCTCATTTTTTTCCCGGGCCCAAAGGACCCAAATCAACCACATCCTCTCTTTTTTTTTTCTGTGGGCTCAAAATAGCCCCAAAAGGATTTTTTTTAATACAAAACAGGGGCCCGCTACCCTTTTAGGGTTCCCCACGGGAGAACCTCTTCTCTTCAAATGCCGCCGCACAGGAAAGCTGGAGAGTATACACTCGGAAGAAGATCTCGCGCACGAGGAGGCATGCCGGTTGGGATTACGGGAACTTGGGGGCGCTTGAAGATCTCCGCCTGATCCGATGCCGCGAGGGGGCTTGCAGGGATGCCGCGTGGGCCACCTCGCGCCTGGAAGATTAGGGCTCGCCGCCTCCACAGTGGAGAAGGAAGCCCGCCGCCAGAAGATGCGCGCGCCTGAGATTGGGGAGCCGCTCAAGGGGATGTGCGTGCGCCTGCGCGCAAGGAGGTGATGGAGCGGCGGGAGGCTCCGCCTGGCCCTTCGCTTCTTGCAGCCTGGACCCGCGCGAGTGCGTGCTAACGCGAGATCGAGAGAGGGAGGTGCGATGCCTCGTGATGACTTTGCGCCGCCTGGACAGGATTTCGAAGCCGGTGCAGCACGATCTGAGCCGTAAGGAGGCGGCGCCTGGTGGTTGAGGAAGCCGCAAAAACCGCCGCATCTAGGGTTCCCCTGTTGGGAACCCTATTCTTGAAACTACGTGGACTGGAGTCCTTGCGAGATTGGGCTTGCAGATGCCGTGGGGCATCGCCTGGTAACTGGTGGAGGTGCCTTGAGGAGAGGGCGGCGCCGCTGGACGTGGAGCCTCGTGTTGAGAAGAAGAGAGAATGGAGGCATGCACATCGACAAGCTTCCAGAATACCAACTTGATGGTGATTTTTAGGGTTTTCATAAAAACCCTAGAATTGAAGAAATCTCGAATATAATAATCTTCCAGAATCCAGAATAAATAAGAACTGAATCTTCTCGATCAATCGATTATCGAATAAATCAGGAACAGAAAAAAACCCTCGAGAATCGAACTGGCTCTGATACCATGTTAGAAAATCGGAAGCGGAAGCGTAACATGGAAAAGATAAATAAAATAAGAAGAACAACGGGATTTTACGTGGAACCCTACTCCGTGAGGAGCGGGATGAAACCACGAGAGAAGCCCTCAAAGGGGCGTGATATGCATTGCACTTTCTCAATGGATACAGGAGGTCTGGGGCTCCTTATATAGCCTCTCCAAAGCCTCCAAGTCCCACCACTAGACGATGTAGGACTAAACACTGGATGGGGTAAATGGATCTCCTCCAGGATCCATTTACCCTGCTACAACACAATGGGCGCATACAACGAATGCTCCAACAGCTAGAGATGGCCTTCATTGTTGGAAGTGTATCTGATATAAGAAATTGCTCCTTTGCTGCAAGGTATCTAGAATGCAGACCATCAAAAAAGCGGTATACCTGTCGGTCAGAACGCTCTTATATCTGTTTAGTGCAACATGAGGGATGGAATATTGCAAGCTCCTCATACAGGCGGGAGAGATGCTATAATACTTGATGAGGATGGGAATCACCCTGAGATGCTGATCGGATTCGCTTGTAAATGTCTGCAAGGTATGACTTCGTCTTCTTCTAGGAGTATGTTTGCTCGAGCTCTGGGGATGAAAACGAATGTGAATATATTCGTATCCGATCCGCTATCGTATTCATTATATATATTTTGACATTCATATTCGTTTAAAAATGGATGCGGATATGGATATCACTTTGACATTTGCTAATATTCACATTCGTATTCGTATATTCTTTTTCGTACATAAGTATAATAATAGTCTAATAGATTTATTTATAATTGTGCGTAACAATATTTTATGATTACATTCACCATTATTGATATAATTGTTATGAAATTACTATATTTACTATATCTATTTTATGTGTAAACTATCCTAAACATATATATTTTAGTTAATCTATCGAAAATTTCCGTTATTATTCGTATCCGATTCATATTCGTTTTACATTCGTATTCGTTTTTAAGGATGTGGTAATACATTTTTCACATCCGTCAATATTCATATACGCATTCGTATTCGTATTTTAAAATGGATAAGGATATGATTATACTTATATTCATATTCGTATCCGATTGTTTTTCATCCCTATCGAGATCCTCCCACATTCCTTGGTCGTATTTTTGTAAAGAAGATTTGAGGCGAGCTTCAACATTGCTGGTCATCCAGTTGATAACCAAGTACTTGTTTGTCTGCTAGTTGTCGTACTCTTTGTCATTTTAATCTAAAGGGTCTTTAGTCAGAATGTAGAATTTCCTCTGACTACCAATGAACACCATAAAATATCGAGACCAAAGCATGTAATTTTCTGTGCCCTTGAGTTTGATAGTAGTGCCTTGTGCCATAATATTCATGGGTAAGGGCTTTGTCTCGATAGAAGAAGGTGTCATGGTGGTCTTAAAATAAGAAGAAGATCTTGTGATCAACTAAGGATCCATAAAGGGCTAGAAAATACCCTAGAACTCACGTTTGCCCTTGAATAAGGACTGAAAAACCTCAATGAACGCAGATTTGCATTCCTGGCAGAGCGGTCCAGGATGAGTTTTGGATCTCCAAAGTGACTTACGGTACCCGTGGAGGGTAGCTGTGGGGCTGACAACCTTCGTAGGAGGTCCTAGAAGCGTTGGGCAGTGCTAGCGGGAGGGTGTGGCCCCCTGGCAGCACTAGCGGGCCTCTGTAGGTGATGGAGATGCTCCTTTGGGGCCGAGCTGCTGCACTGGAGGCTATTAGAGGGCCTTGCGCGAGGCCCTAATTCGGGAAAGAGGGCTCGCGCAGGCTTTTGCGAGGCTTGAAGGTGACGTTGGGTATTTTTGGTCAGAACCCCGGTCTAGGACCATTGCTCTGATACCATGTGGAGAAGAGAGACGAATGAGATGTCTATTCCATAGGGTTAGGGTCTCTTATATAGAGAGAAAATCCTAGAGAGTACAAAAGGAAAAATACATAAATACCCCCGAGGGGTTATGGAACCTGAAGGGTTAAAGGTTATGGAACCCGAAGATTTACGAACATAAATGTAAATATAATAACTCTAACATGGAGATATCTCTATCCCTCTTTTACAATACGCAGATGATACCGTTTTTTATTGAGGGGGTGTCTGGAGGTCAATGCTATGAGCATTATGTTGGACATCTTTGGGGAGCTCTCCGATCTGGCGGTGAATAGAGCAAAGACTACCTTTGTGCACTCGACTTCTCCGATGTTGAGATTGAGGAGTGGGGTCTTCGACAGCTTGCGTGGGACCTTGCCCATGGCATACCTTGGGCCTCTCGTCTTTCTCGTGGGGGGAGAATTGCTTTGTTGAAGGTGGTCCATGCAACCATCCCCATTTTTTTCATCTCCACTAGGATCCTACCTATGGGTATACGTAATTGCGTGGAGGCCTGCATGTAGTGCTTTTTTTTGGAGTTTAAATAACATGCAATCGAGAGGAATACATTTGATGAACTGGGAACTGGTCACCTCATCCCATGATTGTGGAGGACTTGGGTTCTCAGATTGAAAGAGATGAATAAGGCTCTTTTGCTCAAGCGTATGGCTTGGTTGTGTGGTAAAGGGGAAGATCTCCCCTACTGGCTCATTAGAGACATTTATAACATTCGGGAGTAGCCGTTGGTGGCAGACTCCTCGTTACACCTCACATCGACGTTTTGGAAGGGGATTTGCATGGTTGCTTGCGAGATTCCCCTACAGATGTGCCCTGTTGTAGGCAGTTGGGAATCATTCCTTTTCTGGAAAGATAACTGGTCCGGTAGTAGACTGCTCCAAGAACATTTCCCTCGCCTCTTCGCGTTGCGGAAGATCATGACCTACCTATTAGGGAGGCCTGGGTAGACGGTAGATGTCGTGTTTCTCGTCTCTTTCTGAGCAACGTTTCAACGATTTCATGCGTCTGTCTGAGGCGATTGAAGGCTGCTCAGGCCTTTCTGAGGGCCATGGTCATTGGGTTTGCCGAGATGGGTGTTTCTCCGTAAAGAAGGCTTACCAGAAGCTCTCCTTCGTTTTGACCTTTGATTCGGGCATCTTGGAGTGTTACTGCAGTCTGATCTGGACCCTCAATGTCCCATTCAAGCTGAAATTTTTCCTGTGGCTGCACTGGAGGGAGCCACCAAGATCAGAAGATCCATGTTTGCGCAGGAGGACAATGCCACCTACTGCGTGTGCAGTAGTGGCAACAAGGATGTGGACCACCTTTTCTACTCTTGCACTTGCATTCGTGAAGTTTGGGCTGCTGCTGATATCCATCGAATTGATCTCTTCTCCCACACTGGCTTCTGGAATGCATTGGTGGCCAACCGATTTAGGCCCATGAAGGAGCTCCTGCGTCCTATTGCCACGATATGGGCGATATGGATGTCGCGCAATGGGGGTTATCTTCTGGTCAGATAGGTTCGATGTCGATAATGCAATCCATATGGCTAGATCTCTTCTCAAGACCTGGCAGCTGTAAATCCTTACCTTATTAATATAATTATGGGACGGACACCTCGGGAGTGTATCCCCCTTTTGGATTAAAAAAACTCTCATGATGGTTGCTTCTTTGGTTTGCTTTTTTCAAGTGAATCACTACCGCAGCAGTATATGCAAAACTTAAACTATTCCACTGTTTTTAACTATACAGGTCATCCGCCATTGTTCTACTGCATCAGATACGCAGACAAGGTGGTGTTAGCATTTTTCATGCATTAATGGCTTGCATACAACATGTTCAACAGGAGCACAAACTCTTGGCAGCAAATCTTTTGATTCAACTGGACATGCTGGTCAGTATTTGGGTGGTTTTGTAGTCTGCCACATTCATTGCAATTATGGTTTTCTTTAAATCCTTGAGATTATCGGAAAAGATGTTAGTGTTCATTCACTTTTTGCAGGAAGATCCTTCTGGCAAAAGTATATTCAAAGAGGAAGCCTTAGATGTGCTAGTAGAGTCATTAACATCTGAAGACAGCTCCGGCTTACAGATATTATCTGCATTTGTTCTTTCTAACCTGGGGGGAACATATGCTTGGACTGGGGAACCGTATACTGCTGCCTGGCTAGCAAAAAAAGCAGGTCTAGTCTCTCTATACAACAGGAATATGATCAGAAACATCGACTGGCGTGATCCTTGTTTACAGGTGGTCAATGACAAACCTGTATATTGATATACTCCGAAAAGGCTATTGCTAATTTTGTGCGAGAAAAATATTTGTTTAAATGATGTACTTTCAGCTTTTGGATGGGACTATTTTGTTTTAAAACTGATATTTTCAATAGTAACTTATCCAGGAAACTGATATGGATACATGGAGCAGCAAGATTGCAAAAGGTGTTCTCAAATTTGGGAATTCCGTCCTCAGTGCCTTGGCAAAGGGAATTGAGAGCACAACAAGAAGTGTTTCTCGTGATAGTCTGATAGCCACTGCATGGCTTGGATGTGAAATGGCCATTACAGGATCAAGTACTCTTAGATACTCCGCCTGCGAGATGTTGATAAGTGGAGTAGTGAGATTTCTTCATCCCGGAGCTGAGTTTGATGAGAGGATACTAGCATGTTTATGTGTTTATAATTTTGCTTCCGGCAAAGGTACTGGATAGTGTCATTTGATATATTCATTTTGATATCAACACGATTTGATTTTTGTGAACCTTATCTGAATAGATTATAATTATTGTATTCCATTTCTTTGTTTTCTTCATTAAGAATGTGATTATGAACATTATTTTAACGAAGATTATGAACATTATTATTTGTGAATTTGACTAAATAATCATGCTAGAAGGCCTTCTTTAGCTATTATTTTAGTTTATATGTACTCTTGGAAATCACACCATCATGAAATGACACTGGCCGTTATCAAGTTCCGGTCATACTTTTAGTACTTTTAGATTTGGGAGTTCTCTTTTGACGGTGGAACTCGTAGTGCTTAAGTTTCAAGCTTTCCTCTCCTTTTCAATTTCGTAGTGAAGCATGACATAAATTGGTTCTCCCACTGTCATTCTTCACTAGCAAGGATTAAGAGTAGAAAATCCTCGAGAAGTTCCGTATATAATGTGAATATTTAGGAATTTTCTAAGAACCTTTGTTAAAATACGAAGACAATTACCATTTGAACCATGAGCTCAAATATTTATATTGTCCTTGCTTCACCAAAGTCAAAAAAGGAGATATTAAGGATCATGGAAATGGCTTAAACATGTGATTTACACGACCTTGTACAATTTCGTATTACATGCTGAATCCTCAATAATTTTGAATTACATCCAGAAGCTCGAATAATGCTTAACTCTTACATGACATAACCCCATTTTCTTTGTTAACTTCGATGAAAAATGTTAGATGTTGACAATTTTACTCCTTAAAACATATCATATTTATAAAAGATGCCACTGGCATAGCAGAGGAGGTGGGGGTAGAGGGAACAATCAACGGTGAAGGAATACGATGAGTAGAGAGGCAATCGATGAATCCATGATTCATCTATCTTAATGTCTGATATTAGCTCTATTCCCTAAGCAATTCAGCCAATAAACCTCGTAAATGATAAAATAATCCCTCAATAGTATGAGTATAATTAGGGCTAATTATTGTATATTACTTTCATCATAAAAGCCTATCTTGATTTTGTATATATTCACATGTATATTAGACCAACTTCACCTATTTTAATTAATTTCACAAACTTCAAATTAAATAAAATCAACTCCATGGTCATTATTATGAACAAACTAAAAATGTCAGAAAAATAATAACTTGTATATTTATATGAAATAAAACCCTAAGTCGGAGACAAAAAAGCCGTTAATTTGAATATCTCCGACATATAGTCTTTTATGAACTGGTACTCATTTTTTAATTAATGTACACTCAATTTTTCAAAAATCAAGATCAAATTCAAAGGAATAAGAGTTTATAGGTGAAACTTGGATTTTTGGCCCTCATTGTAATGTAATTATTTACTATTGATTCACCATTTTTATGTACATAATGGACTCGTTTTGATTTGATTCTTTTCCATTTTTTGCTTTGAGTTGTGCTTTAATAAAATGTGTAAAAATAAAAATTAAAAAATGCAAAAAACAAAGAAAATGAAATGTTATGAATCTATATATATAATACATAAATAAGTCCCTCATAATTTTTATTTCTTTATTTCTTAGGTATTAAAAATCTTAAAAATAGATTAAAGTGTAAGTACATCTCTTTTATTTTATTTGATTTTCTTTTAAAATTTTCTTATTGAAAATCCCAAAAAATAGAAGACATAAAATCTAAGTATTTTATATGGAAAAAATGGGGCTACCCCCACCCTATTTTTCGCATTTTTTTTATATTTTTGGAAAAATACCACCATGTATATTCATCCCTATATCCCTCCTATATGTCATTCGAATTTCTTCAGAAACAGACTCCTACGGCCTCCATCCAGACGTCATTTTTCTAACGGTCGCATGATTTTTTAAATCGACCCTGTCTGGATGGAGGCCGTAGGAGTCTCTGTTTCTGACGAAATTCGAATGGCATGTAGGAGGGATATAGGGATAAATATACATGGCGATATTTTTCAACAAAAATAAAAAAATTTGCCCAAAAATGGGGCGGGGCAGCCCCATCAACCCCATTTTATATACATAAAATATCACCCACAAACTCATTTTGTACGGATGATGTCTTTTGATTTTGGTCCCTCCGTGAAAGTTATATATCTCGTCGAGACGAACAACTCTCGTGAAGGGAACTTTTTTATTTGAGATCATTTAAGATTTTATTTGTATTTTTTTGATTTTGTATATTAATTTTTGTGGAGATGACATGAGGCACCCCTAAGGGCATGTTTGGTTGCAGGGTTGGGCAGGGTTGGCCCAACCCTGGTTACTATTCACAAGGGTACTTCCTCCTCACAGATTACTATTCACCCAGCCCAACCCAGCCCAACCCAACCCTGCCCAACCCTGCAACCAAACATGCCCTAAACGTCGCCATGCATCACCCCCTTTCTCTTATAGCCACCTCTGTTCTTCATCGTTGGATCTCTTTCGTTCCAACGACCCTTCTTCTTTCCACCCTTAGCCACTTGCCCATCTCTCGGTCCTTCAATCTCGACCAATCGAACGACTGAGACTTCATCCCCTACCTTCGCATCCCCAACGTCCTCCAACGGTCGAACCAACCATCTTCTCCCTATTTCCAGTCACCGACCCGTTCCCGACACCTTATGGCTTCTGCCTTTCCTACAACCTTCGGACCCCCCTCTTGACGACTAACTCAAGCCCTAACCCCCTCCGCTAGTATTGCTAACTCTAACTTCCCCTCGATAAAGCCCCACCGATGCCGCCACTTTTGAGGATCCGCCACCTGATAAAGAGGAAGATCTCGGCGTTTGCATTAGAGAGTTGGAGCTTCTCCATTATTCTGACGTCTCCACCCCCTTCCCTTCTTCTTCCAACGACCTCCCCTCCCCTACGATCCGGAATGGGGTGTGTGTCTCTCCTCTGTCCGATGGCCGCGGATCTGACATTCCACTTGGACGTTCATTATTAGATTTAACATTACTTACAACTCCATTACCCCGATTGCTTTTCATTTTAATGGTCTGAAGTTTGATTCAAAGCTCAACACCATTTAATATTTTATGCAGCCAAATCAAATCCAAGTGTGTATGGAGAATGAAATTGGATGTGCATGAAGTGCGTGATGGTGTGTGAGTGACAAGAAGGTGTTGCGCGTGTGCGCGGAAGCGTGGACATCAATAGTCACAACTGCTATAGCTTGCGGGTAATGGATTTACATAGCGATTGCAATTTGTTGGAGATAGGTTTACGCGAATGGATTGGAGATGCAATGTGTATGGTTGCTTCTGTATAACGTAGAGGGGGGAACAAATGACAATGCATGGATGGAGGTCTTGAAGTGAGATGTTGCTGCATGTGCAAGGTGAACAATGAGAGGACATCAAGGCCTCGTCGCCACCTTGTATCTTCCTCTGCTGCAACACCAACAGAGGGTCAGAGCTGCTGCCACCAGACAGAGGGGGAGGGGTTGGCGAGGGGACGAAGAAGCAATAACATCTTGGGTCACACAAAGATGATGTTGAAGACGTTGGGTGTGTATCTCATGTGGTTGAGTACATCAACACCATGATGAACGTACCGATGGTCGACGAAGATCTTGGCCTCGGATGAGAGTTGGAGAGGACATGGTTCGCTGGAGAAGAAACTCCCTCTCCTTTGAACTTGTTTGTAATTATTCTATTTCATTGGATCAAATGTCAATCTTATTTTTTTATATTTTCGATGCAATTAATGAATTTCTACTGTTGGATCTATATATGGTTAGATTAACTCAAGGGGAAAATTCTGTAAAGGGGGTTAACTAACATAAAGATTGTGGATGTAAAATGAAGTGATTATTCAAAGTTCCGGGTGTAATTCGTGATTATAGAGAGATCATCATGTAAATATGAGCTATACAGGGTTCTGTGCGTAAAAATCCCAATTTTATAAATAAAGATTTTCGTAGTTCTGGTATTGATAAATAAGGTAGTTATTAACTCATATTAGCTATAAAAAATGTGTATTAGGAGGTTTGAATTTTATCGCATCATATACTGCATTTGTTAAAATACTAATGTTAATATTTGCCATTTATTCAAGTGTTATGTTCTTCCCACTCTAGGGGTATGTGTTTTTTTAGGTACTTAAGAGTATCATTGTAATCCTATATTCTTTTACTAAACCCTACACTCCCTCTCTTCTATATAATTTGTGTCTAGGATCTTATTATGAACAAGTTATATTTCTCTCACTTTCTCACGGTATTATAGCAACGTTTCTAAATTGATGTTCATATACCACTTTTTGCTCCAAACCCCGCTGCCAACCTCACTCTTTTCTCCGGTTTATCTTCGTTGACAATCCATATTAGGGTCGCTAGCCCAGAGGCAAGATCGATAAGACCCCTCCCACGAGTAACGTTGCTTGCAACAATAGACAATTGGTGTGTTGCAGTGTTGCACACCTCTTGTAGGCAGCGTGACTTTCGCGCCATTGATCGCACACGGTGTCACTATCGCGCACTCGCGCACATTATCACTATTATGCACTGCCATTGGCTTGTGTTGTCAAGATATCTCCTCTTGCACCACCACCATCAGATGCCTCCTTGCCATATCTCATTGTCGATTTATGCTACTGCACATCTCTGTGTTACATGTAATGGCTTACATTGCCTCTCCTAGAGGTTTAATTGTTATCACAACTTTGATTAAGCACTTTGATTCTCATCTAAAATAACTATATTCTTTCTTCTTGATTGATCATTGTCATCACAACTTTGTCCACTCCTAAGGAAAGAATCCTCTTGTTTTCTTTCATGTCGTGTGGGCATCTCTATCAAACTCAAAAGCACTGAAAACTATTTTCTCTTATCTTAGACTTAAGATATTCATAGGAAGTCGGAAGTAATATTATATTCTTAGGGATCCCCAAAGCGAGATCGACATGGATTGTGAGTATTAACTTCAAGATAACTATCAAGTGATGGATTGTTGTCCAACTTCATTGTTCATTCATTCTATCCTTGATAATACGTTTTTCAAGGACTAAACCAAATAGATATAGGAGGAGCTTGCTCCAACTTCATTGTTCATTCATTCTATTATTGATAATATGCTTTTCAAGGACTAAACCAAATATATGTAGGAGGAGCTTGCTCATATGTATGCCTAGTACATGACCAAATCCTATCTTGCAAATATTTAAAAGTGAATTTGGTCAATATCTCAAGGGAATGCTGCACATTAAGTACCAATATTATAAGGATGCACGAGGATCTCATTGTTTTCTAGCATGCTTATTGAGTAGCAAGTCTACAAATTTCTTTATGGACATGCTCATTGCGATCAAATGGCTACATAACAATTTCAAATTTCGAACATGATTCCTTCCATTTGTCATATTAGGCTTATTGACTTCAATAAGCTATTTTAGCCACTGTAGTAAAAGTCGATTCGATCTGCTTTTACATGTAGCTTTTTATTTTTTAATTTTTTTTGCCTTTCTAAAGCAAACTTATTCTAATATGTTTAATGTTATATTTAAAGTCAATTACTTCTTTTGCTTCATTATGATATTATAGAAAATGTACAAATCTATGCAAATATATAAGAATATATGTACAAAAAATAATTTATATATTAAAATAATAAAAAAATTCAAAACCGACTAATGGGCGACTAAATCCGATCAGTGGCCCAATTACCGTTTAATCCTTTGTCAGCGATCCCGTTGACCAAGTATCGACTACCTATTTATGTAACATTGATTTTAACTATGGATGTATTTTTTTGTTTTAGCTTTATATCTTTTAATAATTTTTATTTGTTCCTCTTCTATGTTATAAATCCTTGAGAGGACTATCATGTAATTCCCTTCCATAGGAATTTAAGGTTTCATGTTATATAAGAAACTCTATCTTTTGTATAAAAGTCATCCCATCGATTATCTATTTTTCCACATGGTAGTTGGGAAAAGAGATTATTCTATTGATCCAGAAAACCCTAGGCTCTCTTATATAGGGAGAGACCTAAAGGGTAAATTACAGAGAGGTCTATATAAGATAAAGAAATAACGAAAAACTACATAAAGAGATAATGAAATTATGAACTATCTCTACACTCCCCCTCAAGGTGGAGCATAGATATCTATCATGCTCAGCTTGGATGAACATCTCTGAAACGGTCCTCTGAGCAGTGGCTTGGTGAATATATCTGCTGTCTGATCTCCCGAGCTCACATGTGCAGTAGATATCAATCCTCTCTGGATCAAGTCCCTCGTGTAATGGCAGTCAACTTCAATATGCTTGGTCCTTTCATGAAAAGCTGGATTGTTGGCAATAAATAATGCTGCCTGATTGTCACACTGGAGCTTCATAGGCAGGTGCACAGGTACATGTAGATCTTCTAGTACAGAACGGACCCACATCATCTCCGTGCTGGCTTGAGCCATGGCCCTATATTCAGATTCTGCACTGGACCTTGCCACGACAGTTTGTTTCTTGCTTTTCCAAGAAACCAAGGAGCCTCCAATAAACACTGCAAACCCTGAGGTTGATTTCTGGTCCTTAGGACATCCTGCATAGTCTGCATCTGCACACGCTGAGACAGATAAGTCTGTGTCCTTTCTGAATAGTAGCCCTGACCCTGGAGAAGACTTCAGATATCTCAGTATCATGTGTATAGCATCCATGTGAACCTGTCTTGGCTGCTCCATAAATTGACTCACCCTGCTAACAGCGAATGTTATGTCTGGACGAGTAATGGTAATGTAGAGGAGTTTTCCCACCATTTCTCTGTATCTCCTCTTATCCACTTCATCTGTATCATCATCATACAGCTTCATGCTGGGGTCCATGGGAATACTAGATGGCTTGCACCCATCCATGCCAGTCTCAATCAGGAAGTCTGTAATATACTTCCGTTGTGTCATCACCAAGCCTTGTGCATTCCTTGCAAATTCCAACCCTAGAAAATATCTTAGGGTTCCAAGATCCTTTGTAACGAACTGACTGCCTAGGAATGCCTTCGCCCTCTTTATGCCCTGAAGATCATCTCCTATAACAAGAATATCATCCACATAGACCATAATGACCACCGTACCTGCCGATGACTTCTGGACAAACAAAGAATGATCGGCATTTGACCTCTTGAATCCCTGTTGCTCAATCAGGTTAGATAACTTCTGGAACCATGCTTTGGGACTCTGTTTGAGGCCATATATCGCCTTGTGAAGTCTACAGACCATGTGCTTCTCCCCCTCAGCAGTAAACCCAGGTGGCTGCTGCATGTAGACTTCCTCCTGTAAGTCCCCGTACAGAAAGGCATTCTTCACATCCAGTTGAGATATGCTCCAATCACGTACTACAGCAACAGATAATAGAATACGAAGCGTAGAGTGCCTCGCCACTGGAGAGAAAGTATCCATGTAATCCACACCGTAGGTTTGTGTAAACCCACGTACAACCAAGCGTGCCTTGTATCTATCCAACGTGCCATCTGCATGATATTTGACTGTGAAGACCCATTTACAGCTCACAACTGATGCATCAGAAGGTGCAGGGACCAAAGACCAAGTGCCACGAGACTGTAAGGCCCTCATTTCGTCCTCCATTGCTAATCTACCGCATTCATTCTGTAAGGCTTCCTGGTATGTCCGTGGTATCTCCACGGAAGACAAGGCTGTGGCAAATCTCTGAAAATCCCCAGTGAGACGGTGAAAGGAAACCTGTGAAGCGAATGGATATGAGGCACATTGCCTCCTCTGCTTCCGAATAGCAATCGGAACATCAAGATCATCATCTGTTGTACTGGATGGGCTAGTGTCTGCCTATACTGTAGAATCCTGCACATGTACCAAATCTGACCCGTCAGTAGTAATGTCATCTGAACATACCTGAGGCGTGATGATCGGCTGCTGCATAGTCTGAGCAGGACCTGACCGGCGTGTATAGAACATAGGTAATGGTGATATGATAGGCCGTGGAATGGGTGGAGGTGGAGGAGGTGGTGGAGGTGGTGCTGGCGTGGAGACAGACCCAGGGGACGACTCAGGGGTACTCAATGTAGGTGGTGGAGGAACATAGATATCATCGGTGGTAGTGGATGGTACCATTCTGTCACCTGCATGAGAGAAATACATGACAGACTCAAAGAAAGTGACATCAGCACTCACGAAGTATCTCTTAGTTGCAGGATCATAACACCGGTAGCCCTTCTGAGTCCTGGAATAACCAACAAAGACGCACTTGACTGCTCTAGGAGAGAGTTTGTCAAGTCCAGGAGATAGACGATGCACAAAAGCCACAGTTCCAAAGACACGTGGAGTCAGTGAAAATAACTCCTTATCTGAAAAATAATGGACATAGGTATCTTTTCACCAAGGACTGAGGATGGCATTCGGTTGACCAGATAACAAGCAGTAAGAACAGCATCGCCCCATAAAGAAATAGGGGCACAACTCTGAATCAACAATGTACGAGTAATATCTAAGAGATGGCGATGCTTTCTTTCCGCGACACCATTTTGTTGTGAGGTATATGCACAAGTGGTTTGGTGAATAATACCCTTTGATGAAAGGAATTGTGAAAGTGAGCGTGTACAAAATTCAAGAGCATTATCAGTCCGAACATATTTGACATTTGCAGAAAAGACATTGAGCACTTCATTAATCAAGTTCCTGATCACATTTCCTACTTCAGATTTATTTTTCAAAAGAAAGACCCATGACACACGAGAGAAATCATCCACTACCACAAGATAAAACCTGTGTCCCTGATGATCGGGAACACGACTTGGACCCCATATATCTATATGTAACAACTCAAAAGGGGAGCTACTGCTCCGACTCAGACGACGTGGGAAGCTCGACCTGTGATGCTTTCCCAACTGACACGCTTCACATCGAAACGAAGAACTAGGAGAGATCTGAGGCAGAAGATGGCGCATTTTCTGAAGTGGAAGGTGACCAAATCGGAGGTGCCAAATGTACGGAGAGACTGGTCCAGCAGAATGAGAGGAGACGCCAGCATATGAATCCCGGACCAGCCGATACAAACCATTCTGCTCAGAGCCACAGCCAATCACCTTGCCCGTGAGTATGTCCTGAAAGATGAGAGAAGACGGGTCAAATATGGCACGACAATTCAAATCCTTCGTAATCTGACTAATAGATAGCAAATTCATGGAGAACTCAGGAGCATGCAGAACGTTCTGTAATTGCAAGGTGGAGGATAGAAAAACCTCCCCCTGTCCAACAAGGGGCGAATGGGTACTATCTGCTATCTGCACTGATCGGCCGGGAGGAATGTCCCTGTAGGCCTGCAATCTACCTCTATCCCGGCGGAGATGATGTGTGGCTCCGGAATCAATAATCCAGTCAGATATATCATGAGATGTAGTAGATCTACCTGAGGAGCTCGCGGCTGCGGATGAACTGGCAGAGGCAGTGGCAGCAATATCTGAGGAGCCACCAGACGAATCACCAGAAGCATGTGGCATAATATCACGGAGACGGGCCACAAGTTCGTCAAATCGACTATCTGCAGTAGAAGTCAGTGGAGACTGGGAGTGCTCTGCAACACGTGCCGATGCTGGAAATCCATGCTTCGAATAGCATGTCTCCTCCGAGTGTCCTGTACGGTGACAATAGGAGCATATCTGACTGAAACGACCACCCCTCGCCTGGGGTCCACGGCCACGTCCACGACCACGGCCAGATGGTGGTCCACCTCTCCCACGCGAGACTGCCATCGCTGAAGGAGGTGGAGTAGAAGAGCTGGAGGAAACTGGAATGCGACTAAGCCTTCTGTAAACATCTTCAACTGGAGGAATAACTGCATCAGCGAGAATCTGAGATCGAGCTGCATCATACTCAGGGTCAAGAGCCGCAAGTAGAACACCAACCATGGTGGCGTTTCGAAATGCCTTCTGCTGCTCAGGAGTTGCAGTGAGAGGAATGATACTGTATAACTTCTCAAACATCCCTCTTAGGGATGTGTAAAGAGAATGGAGAGGTCTGCCGTTCTGCTTCATTGTGAATATGTCGTGCTGATGCTGCAACATCTTCGTCTCATTTCGCACCTGCGAATATGTGGCAGCAAGAATGTCCCACATTGCCTTAGCAGTGGGCTGATGGAGGACGTCGTTAGCAATCTCCATCGTCAAGGTACCGGACAACCAGACCTTCGCATAGGAATCATCAGCCTCCCATGAGGCATAGATCCCAGTCTTCTCCGCGGGCTCATCCTCGGTAAGAATGTGCTTCTTACCATTCGACTTCATGAGGCTCATGAACTGCATAGCCCAGAGCTCATAGTTAGACCCGTCCATCTTGACTATTGGCGCAGGACCTTTGAATGCGTCGGTGGAGGGCATATCAACTTTTGATTCTGACATACTGCCGCTCGGAGAAGAACTATGATATGTAGACGTGATGCTGGATGTCTACAACAACTGCATCGGATTTGAGTGCGTATGTAGATGCTACGCACTCAAATCCATAGAACGGACGAGGGAGAGACTAGGGCACGCCCTACAAGGGGCTGATAGCCCTTTCAGCGGCTGGGAGAGCCTTGCACAGCTTGCTGGGAGAGCCGGGGACCTACAGCGGTTCTTTGGACCGCCTGGGAGAGAGCACAGAGCGCCTGGCGGCTACTGGCGGTGCCGGGGAAGTCTGCCTGGTGCTGGCTGGCAGTGGCTGGAGCCTACTGCAGCAGTCGGGGACTGCTGGCGGCGAGTCGGAGCGCCGTGGGGGCGCTGGCAGCGGCAAGGATGGCTGGGAAGACCGCCTGGTATTGACTGGCGGTGATTGTTGGCGTCGTGGAGGCGCTGGCAGCGGCTGGGATCGCTGGGGAAGACCGCCGGACCAAGGAGAGGGTGCGGGAACGAGGGAAAGGCGGCGGCGAAGATGGTGTCGAGAAGAGGGCTGCGGGTGGGGAGAGGGAGGCGGCGGGTGGAGAGCCCTAGGGTGGCTCTGATACCATGTTGGGAAAAGAGATTATTCTATTGATCCAGAAAACCCTAGGCTCTCTTATATAGGGAGAGACCTAAAGGGTAAATTACAGAGAGGTCTATATAAGATAAAGAAATAACGAAAAACTACATAAAGAGATAATGAAACTACGAACTATCTCTACAAGAGCGATGATCCTCGAGTAGAGTTCATACTCAAAACCCCACCACCACCGCTGGCCTAGTTGTCTCGTCACCCTATCATCGCCTCACTTAGTGGTAGGCCTAGTGCCATCGTCCCTTAGAGTGCACGCCACCCAAATGACCACAACAATTCACTAGTGTCATTGCCTTGCGCCACAGCAGCGGTGCCCCAAAGATGCCGCATCAGTGTTGTTGTTGCCCTAAGCAACAACATCACCACATCATAAGATTCATAGCTGCCACATTGTCGCTGCTCGTCCTAAGTATGCGTGCACTCAAACATCTTTTCTTGCTGTCATATTCAATGGTTTCCCCATACTACTTCTAGTGCTTGACTAAATCGCTTTGTAATATCTTTGGTTCTCCCCCCTTGACCGCAATGGTTAGGAATCCACTTGGGACAAAACCCTCATATCCACCTCTTACATGGTGGTCCAAAGGATTTCTATCAAACTAAAAAGTGCCGGCAACTATACTATGGTCTCAAGCTTTTAATGTGTTCATTGGTGGTCAGAGGAAGATCTACCCTAAAGCTTTTAATGCATATTTTGATGGGGGTCACGAGAAGAATATGTTATCTCCTCGATATTCCCGCAGATTCCGATTTTGTCTATTCCAATAGCACTTACGTCTTGGTCACCCATCCACTAGAACTTTCTTAGGTGTTTCCTGAATTGACTTCGCTGAAGACCTTTGAGTGCGAAGATTGTCAGTTTGGCAAAAATCAGAGTGTTGTTTCCTTTGAGAACCGAGCCTCATGGTCCCTATCTTTTTCATTGGCATATTGAGACATTTGAGATCCTTGTTCGGTTCATGTTGACGGTCACAAGTATTTTGCTATTTTTTTACTGGTTATAAATCCTTTTAAACGGACGAGCATAGATAAACAAATATGTCAAGTTCTTTTTTGAATTTATAAAAAACCTACTTCTAGTGCCTTCAAAATTTTTAAACTGACAATGATCCCGAGTTTTTCTCAACATGACTTGACCACTTTCTTTGTCACTCGGGGCACTCTTCACCGTACTTCTTGTTCGTACACCTCACAACTAAACATGGAGGCAGAGAGGAAACTTCATCTTCTAGACAATGCTCACACCCTCCTTACATGAGGGTCTCCAAAGCCTTTTACTAGAGATGCCATTCTTATTGCGTTGTTCCTTATCAATCTGGTATCCTCTTCTGTTCTCAATGGGATAATTTCGTTCTCTTTATTGTGTAAAGATGATGAACCCTTTACACTTTCGTTATGGATTTTTTGTTGCATGACTTCTATTCATAATTATATAATAGAGATAAGTTATCTATTCGTGCAATTAAGCAAGGCCTTAAATATCGATTTTAGTCACCATTTCGTTGATCGACTGAAACAGAATTTCGATCGAAATTCGACCGAATTTTCAGTCATTTCGGCCATTTTTCGTACTAGGGCGCCCATATTGCGGTCATTTCGGCTATTTCGGTCGAATTTCAATTTCGACAGGATATCGATATTCAACAGAAATTCGACCGAATTTCGCTGAAATTTGAGGCCATGCAATTAAGTGTCTTCTTTGGATATTTTGTAACACAAAAGAAGTACAAATGTTATGAGCCTATCAATCATCGCTACCATATTCTACTGATGTCATCTTTTTTGAACAAACTAGTTATTTCTCTGTATCTGTCAATGAGATTCCTATTTTCTTTCTCCTTTCCATGTCTATACAAGGAAGCACGATATTCATTCTGAATATGACCTTTTACATGTTCCTATCTTGCAAGTTGGTGAGCGTTATTCAAGTGGCTCTTCGGAAGTTGAAGAGGCAATTTACTCTGTATCCCTCGTCACATTTTATTTTTATTAATAGTCTATCTAGCTGCCACATGAGTTTTACCTATGCTTTTGTGGTGAATATATTATATGCAAGTAATCTATATACAATTGTTACTTAAATAGAGATAGTTTTATAATATGAATAGAGTATTTTTCATTATACTAAAATAAAATGTTAAAGTACATAATTATATTTATGAAGTGAAATAATTATTTTCTATAGAAATTGAAAGCTTCATTACATTCAAAGTGATGGATAACTTTCGTATTTCAAAATGTCAAATAATTTTGTGTTCTATTGAATTCTACTAAATTAAATGTATCACTATTTTTGCCTCGGGGCGGACACTTTAGCATGTTTCCCCCCTTTTGGCTTAAAAAAACTATTTTTGCCCATTCTGTGCATAACATTTGGCTGTGTCCATGGTTAGAGCCCTTGTGATATTGTGCCAAGAGACAACGTGGAGAAGTTTAGAGAAGTCAATCTTAAAAGATATACATACTACTAAGAAGTAGCTTGTACGAGGGCTCCAGCTAGTTATTTTGATATTAATATTGACTTGCACTGAGAATTAACCTCAAGTCTTTATTTGTGCCAAGAGGCACAACGTGGAGATTTGCCACATGTCGCTATCGAGAAGGCAAGACCAAGTATGGTGGAGGAGGCTTTGTTGAACATGCTACACGTGACACGTTGACATGTGCAAGCGCTCTAACTAGTTATTTTGATATCAATATTGATCTGCACTAAGGATTATCCTCAAGTCTATATATACTTTTACCATGATTGTGGATGAAGTAACCAAAAGAACACGCGAGATGGATGCAGCAATTGATGGAGTGATTTGGAAGTCTACACAGCGGTGGCTCTGGAACACAGGGGCTTTTGCTTTAGTATTAAAAACATGATGGAAAATTGGGGGATATACGAATTGTCAATATTCTCGTTTTTGAGAAGCCACTATACGACATCCCATCCATCCTCATATTGAGATCTATAGCTTTGCTTCCACCTTTGTGATCCTTCTCATCCATCGTCATAGTGCGATCTATAGCTTTGCCTCCACCTTTGAGATCCTTCTGGCACTCATCATTGGTAGCATATGGCACTGGTCAAAGTCTCAGCTACCATTATGTGATGTCCCTCGTGATAGTGATACAGTTTAACAATGATACTAATAAAAAAGTCCTGCATTGCATGTGGACAATGAGATGTGTCATTGAACCAGCGTCTTTCCTTCCTTTAAACAAGGACCGACCTTCCAGTTGATTACATCTCCACAAGGTGAGTTAAAGCTGATTTCGATTCCAAATGGTTTCTTTTCTCCTTGAAGAAGAATTATAGATGGCCTTTTGTTGCATCCACTACCTATCCCTCTACTTTGTCGAGCCTAACCCTCCTGCTGCTAACGTGGCACTCACTACCTTTCATCACGTTGGATGCTGCTTGCAGTAAACTGGAAGGAAATCAGGCATATAGCCTGTGGGAGCATCTCCTCCTCAAGGTTGAAAACAGTGTCGTCACTGCAGGTTCATCTTGGTGGTTCCAAGGAGTTCACCAAACATGACTTTGGAGTGGATATTGCAATCGGGTTTTGGTGGCTGCGAAGAGTATGTGTGGCCTTCGGATGATATTGGGGTGTTCTATCTTTGAATGGTGGGAGTGGGAGAAGAAATGGCAATGGTGAAAACCACTCAGAAGAATGCGGAAAAAGAGGAGGTAAAGGAGAGTTATAGTGCATTGCCGGTGCCAACATGGATGATGTCGTTGCCATCAACATCAGTAGTGACACAGATAAGGGAAGGTAAATGAGTTCCCGGTAACAGAGAGATGAGGTTGGAAGAGGGTGGGGGTGTGACGAGGGGAGGGCCTGAGGGGGAAGAAGGAATGGTGTATCGTGAATAAAATAATTCTTTCAGGGTCTTTTAATAAACACTTCTATTAATTTTTAGTCTTTATGCCAGTTTGACTAACAGTGGCTAAAGATAGGGGTAGACAGTTTAAGATGGAGGTGTTTTACACGGGTCCTGATGTAATTATAATTAATGATCTGCTTGGGGTATGATAAGACGCATGTGTTTGTTTTGGGTGAATAAATAAAGAAAAAGTATTGCAATTGGTTTGTGTCATTTTTTTAAAGGATTGGTTTCGGTCTTAGCAACTTGGACTGGATCAAATCCTGCCAGATTATGTCCCGCCGACTCTATTTCTCTGTTCCTGAACCTTAACACTTTGCATACACGTTTGCAACATCTTTGCAATCAACTGTAAATGGGATCTCCTACCCTGCATGAACATAATTTGAGTTTTTTGACGTTGACAGGTGTGCAGAAACTAATTAACTTCACTGAAGGTGTAAGAGAATCGCTCAGGCGCCTTTCGGGTGCTACTTGGATGGCTGGGGAACTTCTTAAAGTAACAGATTATTTTATTCCAACGAAACCGGTGAGCACTAGTGTGATCTGGTTGTTCTGGTCGTTCGCTATTTTTTTGTTATTGTAGCTTTAAATAAGCTTGATGCATGAAAGTAGAATGCACTGTTCGGTATTTGAAAATCATAAAACAAAAAAAATTGGGCTATGTGAAGCCGTGAAGGTTTATGCCTATATGAAATGAAACTTAATATATTCATATAACCTTTAGGAATCTGACACTTAAAAAGATGATAATACTGAAACACACTTTGACAAATGCGAGATTGACATGGACATGAAGTTCAAGGCCTTGTTCTCTTAAATGATCATAACTTGATGCGCCCCTGAAATTGAAGTGGAAGTCTGTAATGTATATTGGCATGATTAGTGTATTGATTGCTTTTCAGGTTTAATTCATCTCTTCAATTGTCGACCTTTTATTATGTTGTAGTTATCTATTACGCTTATAATGTCGGTCAAGTCTTTAATAAACCAGTTGGAAGCCGTTTCACATATCGATCAAGGTCTGTATTGCCTCCAAAAAAATTTTCATGTATCATGCCTGCTTTTACATCGAAATAATCCAATTCATGTTTAATGGTTTTTGACACATTTAAAACAACTCCTTAATGACTCTTCAGTTTGCTTGTATACTACTCGCTTAATGTTTTTTTACATGAGAAGGCTTCAACAAAAACTCGAATATTCCCTATACAACCATGCTAACAAGTTCTTTAATCATCATGCTGACCTTTCACACTAATTATCCTCAAGGCCAAGGTATCGGCTCAACAAATTGATTCTCACAAAACAATAACAAATTTTAAAGGTATGGTTATGCTTAGCTTGATCTACATGCCTTATGTTGATGTTATTCCTCTAGCATGCAACCCAAGGTTCGATATATCGATATCGTATTGGTCATCCCAAAAAAGGGATATATCGGTGGAAATTTCAAAAATAGCACAAAAAGTAATATTGATTTTTTAAAATAATAAATAACATAAAATACACTTGATTGCTGTCTGCTGAGAGCTATTGGAAGGAAACGATAAAAATTCGGATAATAACAACTTGGAGACATAATGGATGTATATTAACATATTAGCTTTATATCACAACATATTATGTATAAATAAAGTACTCAACTATATCAGAAATCAAATAAAGAAGCAAACGAGCATGATAACATGTAGTTTTGAAAGAACATTCATCATAATAATCATAATTTTGAATGAAAGAAGATGGATTTAAATAGATTAAAAGGATAACTTTATAACTGAAGTAAAGAAAATACCGATTGGAGTATGTCGTGGATCCATGATTCTGTATCACTATATTACAAATACTTATTAAGTATCAATTATTAAACACTAATATAGTAACATGCTTGCAAACTTTCCTTGATCAGCTTTAGTATTGTTTCATATCCATTGCAATGAGTCCAAGGAGTTTTGGGGAGCAGGTGCGTTACATACTTGGAAATAAAATTACAAATCATCTTGTATTTTTTCTTCAGAGAGCACATACACAAGCAAAATCACCATATCAACCACTAAAAGTAAAAAAGGTGATATCGAGCAAATAAGCTCTATATTAGTTGTGTCAATCGATATCGATCGATATCCAGGAAAAGATTCACTGCAAACCCTTAATTTTGATCTATATAGGCCGATAGGACGATATCTCAGCGAGCGGTATGTATCTTGGAAAATGTCCGATAGGACGATATCTCAGCGAGCGACATGTATCTTGGATAATGTCATACATATGAATATAGAAACCCCTATGCGTTGATATTGATATATCATCGACATATAACGATTTATCAAACCTTGATGCAACTTTACCAAGGAGTCCTTAATGTTAAGTGAAAGCTAGTTGACTGGAAGGTGAGATGCCTCTCATTGGAGGGTCGCTTTGTTCTTCTCAAGTTGATGTTATTAGCAATTCCTATTTTATTTATTTCTTTGTACATAATGCAGACTTCCAGCAGTGGCTTGAGGCCTTGCACAGAGATGTTTTTGATCTTCTATTGGGCATGAGGATATGGGGATGTTTCAAGTCACTTGGAGCCCTGTTTTTAATCTGTTCTAGGAAGGTGACCTCATGGTATTGCACCTACTTGAAATCAAGGTTTTAAAAAGTGTGAGGTGTAATAAAGCGATTTTCCCATCATCAAAGTAAGGCGTAAGCCTCGAGGTGGTCAAGGTGTAAGCATCACTTTTGATAAGAAAATAACCGCAGTAAGAGAAAACAAACTTAAATATTGTGGCTTTTTTTGAGGAAACCGGTGGAATAAATCTCCTTCAGAGATAAATTCAAAGAATATTATGTTAATAAAAATTAATTGAAATTACATCCAAAAAGAGCTTTGGCATGCCCAAAAATGTTTTCATAATAAAATCTCCCCCCGTCAAATATGATCGTATTTTTGGCCAGCTACAACGCTCAGATATTTGCACAAACCTTCTTTCTCCCCTCTTCCTTACCCAAACCATCTCGTACTCAACGAGTCCCGTAATGCATTCCCGTCATTCCACTGGATGCCCAGAACATTCGAATTTTGCCACACATCTGCAGAGCCAGGACATGTAAAAAAAGATGATCGATATCTTCTGTCTCCCGGAACATCTTCTGCAGCCCACCTTCGCACCCGAAAACAACATGACTCTCCTAGCTGTTGTCAAGATCCGCTCTCTCAGAAAGCATAAGAACAACCTCACCTTAGAAGGAATCTTCCACCTCCAAATTCTTGCACAGTCTTGAGATTGAGAGATCTCCGTATCCAATGATGGAGGTTGATTAGACACCACTTTGTAGGTGTTCCTGACAGTTAAACATCCATCCATCCGGCACCACGTGTCTCTCCCTTCCGACGACATCTCAAGTCTTGCCAGTCTGTCAGATAAACTGATAAACTCCTCAACTCTTTTTCCAAAATCGGAAGCCACAACTGTCATCCAGCAGCGGACACATAGTGCCATTCAGGTCCGACAAGACCGAGCTGACCCCTCTCCAGAAAGTAGTAGGAGAAGAGACGTTATCCACACTGGCAGTAAGGCTTGAAGTCACTCCATAAATGGACTTGGCCAGCCTAAAAAAAAAACTTCCAGATCCCCAAATTCTCCACCCACTTCGCAAGCAACACCTTATTCTTATATCCAATCTTTAACACCCTAAGCCCTCCCTCCTTGACTGGTGTGGTCACTGTCGACTACCCCACCATTGCTAGACCCTTGTTTGACTGTGATGAAGACTAGAAGAATCGCTGCATTAGCATCTCCAGCCTCTTATGCTCACCCATATGCATAACTTTGGTGGAAAGGAAGAAGACATGAATGACTGATAGGATATCCTTCATCAGAACCCGTTTCTTACCTCTCGAGAGATATGTAGCTTTCCACCTAGCTAGTTTTTTCTCCAATTCCACAACTAGTAGCCAGTCAATCTGCCTAAACCTCCCACTCATCAACGGTAAGCCAAGATAATTGATAGGCAAAGTCTTTTGCACCGTCGCCAAGATCTCAATGCACGTTGCTGCAACCACTACGATATGGTTAAAAGATATAAGGGTAGATTTTGTTCCATTGACCTTCAACTTCGACAAGTCACCAAAAATGTCGAGCACTGCTCTTACTACCCTGCACTTCGCCACCCCCTTCTATGAAGAAAATGGTGTCATCCACGTACTGCATAAACGGTGTAGAAAAATCATCTCTCGAGTAGCCCCTTAGGAATCCTCCCTCCTTTACTAGCCCAGTCATGACCGCCAGCGTGTCAGCCGCCAGAACAACTAGCAAAGGGGCCATGGGTTAGCCTTACCTCTTCTTGTTTCTCATTCACCAACACTAAGAGCAAGGCTGAGGTAATACATCTCTTCATCCAATCTATCTAGATGTTCGGAAATTCCCTCCTAACCAGCAATGCCCAAACAAACTTCCAACTTATATAGTCACTGGCCTTCAAAAAATCAACCTTTTATAGGAAACCAACAATTCCTCTTCTCTTCCAATCCGCAACAGTTTCCGAGGCCACTACCACACTCCCTCCAACAACTGATGCCCCAGAATAAACGTCGTATGTGTTGGCATGAGGAGATCATCCAGCACTCTTCTGAGTCAGTTGGCCAAGACCTTTCAACCTTGGGCTTGTTTACTTGTATTCTTTATTCTATTCGCCTCTGAGTCAGTTGGCCAACACCTTTCAACCTTGGGCTTGTTTACTTGTATTCTTTATTCTATCTGCTCCAGAATAAACTCGTACAATCATAGTTTTGCCTCATATTCTTTATTGAATATTTACTTTGATATTGACGTTGTTAGGATTGTTTACTTGTATATGGTTGAGTTGACCGCGTAATCATCTAAAATTCTAATATGGTTGGGTTATCCATGTAAGCAGCTTGGTTTAGTGGTAAGACCCGTGTGAGTCAGGCTGAAAGCTTGAGTCGGGACATGGCCTCAAATTTCTGCGAAATTCAGTCGAATTTCTGTCGAATATCGATATCCTGTCGAAATCGAAATTCGACTGAAATTGCCGAAATGACCGAAATATGAGGGCCCTAGTACAAAAAATGACCGAAATTATCGAAATTTTGGTCGAATTTCGAATGAAATTCCACCGAAATTCCGTTTCGGTCGGTCACCGAAATGGTGACCGTAACCGACATTTAAGGCCTTGGTCGGGAGGCTTAGCTTGTGATTTTTACCTAGAAGGATTTCCACGTTAAATACTTGTGCACTTGTGTTTTGATTGTTTATCTGTGATTGAAAGTGCTGCGTAACATTGTTCTTGTTTTAGATTATTGTGATTGCATCGATTCAGGTCATTTAGTCCGATCCACCCATACTCGGGATAATAGAAACCAATAGAAACTTCTCATCCTTGCACTATAATAGAAGTTCCCAGTTTAATCTTTAATATTTAAAGTATTTTGTAGTAGAAATAGAGGCGTAGATAACTCAAATAATTGAGTATAAGCTTTGAACGAGATCATCACTTTTAATCAGTATTACATATTATATTCGATATCCATCTAGTATGCATGTACCATTCATCCAAAACATAAGCAATCCATACAAGAATGTTCCCACATTATAACCTCTAGTAATAAAGCACACTAAGTAAACATCTTTCCGTAAATCTATACGATATTATGTGATCATCTAATTCTTTGTACATTTATTCTTACTTATGAATGCATTTTGATGTTAATCATGATTGATTCTTATATAAGTACAACTATAATTAAGAAGTATCTCTTTCCGTATTCATTTTAAACTAAATATAAAGTTTATTAGTGGAACTCAGAAAATATGAGGTGTAGTATGATATCAATTAAAGAAGTTGAGTCATTACATGATATGTAATGATGAAAAATAGGGGAAAAAGATGTATAGATTGTTATATGTAATTGTAATGCCTTATTATGATATTTAGAATGACATCTAAGTGGTTTCCTCATAGTTTAATCATCTTTACTCCTTGACTTAAAAGTCAAAATCAAAAGACCAAAATGCAATATGCATGATTCGAGATCTCTTACCTTTTAAGATTTTAGAAAATAAGAATGCAGAAGCGTATCAGAATAAATGATAAAGAAAATAAAGAACACATGATTTAACGTGAAACCTTACTCCCAAATGAGCTGGATGAAACCACGAGAGAACGCCTTAAAGTATTGATGTATGCATTGCACTTTCTCACTGGATACAGAGGGTGTGGGGCTTCTTATATATAACTCACTGAGTCTCCACATCCCAAAACCGGTAGATGTGGGACTAAACAACTAGATGTAGTAAAGGGATCCTGGAGTGATCCATTTATCCATCTACACATATGAGTGACACACAACATATACTCCAACTCTCCCCGTCAAGCTGGAGCATGCAATGCCCAGCTTGGACAAACGGAAAGAAATCTCAAACCCACGCTACATGACACTACGGACAATATCAACTCAATGCGCACAACTATCGGCTGCTGTCGTGGACGCTGCTTCTCATGACGTGTAGGTGAGGAGGACGAACGAGCTGGAGTGTGAGTGAAACTGAATCTCCTCGTCGGAGAGCATGTTCTCTATACTGCGCCTGTTAGAGTCACTGCAACTGAATGAGTCTTCACTTGGAGAACTCTGGCTTGCCACAATAGTGTGGACAACTGCTCCATCTCTGAAAGGGCTGAATAAAGATCATCACTAATTATCCATACGTAGATATCTGAAGATGAGTCTCTCTCTCATAGGGACCTCAAAGTGGGTTCTCTCTCGTAGGAACCTCGGAAGGATCTTGTACTGGAGTTCACGGATACTGGAGAATGAAGTCTAAAAGTCTCATCATCGGAGAACTGGGTCTCTTCCATCTGGCTCAGAGAATGGGATCTCTGCTCTGGAGTCCCTATGAAACCATATGAAAACCCTAACCACATGGCATAGGGAATGTGATCTCTACTCTGTAGTCCCTATGGATCACATGAAAACCCTGGCCGAAACACAAAAGATGGGGGCCACAAACAATGATGACAAACATGTGCACATCAAACTGAAGATCGCATACATGTGCGCGTCTAAAATTGAAGACTCGGAAAACATCTGAACATCGAGTCTGAGACCTGATCATCTGTAGAGTCTGGAAATTCTGGCTGGTTTGGAATCTGACATTTGTCCTGTGACTCTACACATACTCCCCCTTTCTCCCATACTTGTCAGAAAACAATGGCATCGACCAAAATGGGAGAAGACAAGAAAATGATGGAAAAAGTATCAAAAAAACGTTTATTTTTTCAGCTTTTCTCAATCATTTTTAAAAATCATCATTTTTTCTCAGTTATTTCATTTCAATTTTTTTAGCCGTCACCTCTCTTTTGTAAATAAGTCGTTCATCATCATCATTTTTTAACGACTTTTCCTCTTTCCTTTTTTTTTCGCAAATCATTTTTTCTGGCTATTCCCTTTTTTAATAGCTGTCTCCTTTTTTTTACGCGTACGTTTTTTTTGTTTGTACGTACCTTTTTTTAAGATCTGGAGCACATCAGTGCGACCTGGAATTCGAGAAGGGCCGCTGGATATGGAGCGAGGCCTGCTCTAGGCCGCCTGGAACTATGACGAGGGCGGTGAAGTGCTGTCGCTTGGAGAAGGGATTCGTCGTCTGGAGATTTGGCTGCTGAGTGGAGATTGGACTCCTACTTGGATAGCTTCCAGATCTAGGATTTCGTGGAGAAACACTAGTTGATTTCGATGGCTTGATCTTCAAGAGCTTGAACATGGATATAATTTTTTTCTACGAACAAAGTTGGATTGTACAGAACCAATTAGGGTTCCTGATATAGAACCCTGAAACAGAACATCGAATCTAGAACTCTTGAAGAATTAGGGTTTCATAATAAACCCTATAACTCTTGAACAAATCTCAAACTAATTAAAGAAAATCAAACCCGATAAAAATTCTAAAAACGACTTGCTTAGATACCATGTTAGAAAATAAGAATGCGGAAGCGTATCAGAATAAATGATAAAGAAAACAAAGAACACGGGGTTTAACGTGGAACCCTACTCCCTAAGGAACGAGACGAAACCACGGGAGAATGCCTCAAAGGACTGATGTATGCATTGCACTTTCTCACTGGATACAGAGGGTGTGGGGCTTCTTATATAGCCCTCACTGAGTCTCCATATCCCCCAACTGGTAGATGTGGGACTAAACAACTGGATGTGGTAAATGGATCCTGGAGTGATCCATTTACCATCTACACATACGAGTGACGCACAACATATACTCCAACATAAGACAATTACAAGAATTTTCCTAAAAAAAGACAATTGCAAGAATGAAAAACTTAGTAGAAGAAGACTTCATGTTCGTCCTGAGCTTGAGGTCCTTTCTTGAGCTTGAGCTTCTTCCTGGTTTGGTAGCTTTCCTGTTCCTGACCTAGCTACAAGCTTTACACACAGGTTGTCTATCTGCACAAGTTTTAACCAACAACACAAGTTTTTTTATCATCAAAATATGCATGCTCGTGTAGTGATAATTTCCCCACTCATGCATGCGCTCACAATCTCCTTCTTCTTGATGATGTCAACATATTTTGTGTTTACAAAAATAATGTGTGTGTAAGCAAACAATTTTTGAAGCAATCTTTTCTCTCCCTTTTGATATAATAAAAAAGATCTAAACTGATATCAAAAGTTGACAAATACTAATTGTTAGTTAACGAGATAACTAAAATATCTCTTCCCCTTTTTGTTTGAAAAATATTCTTTTTAATCCGAACTCCCCTTAGAGCTCCCCTTTAATCTTTGCTTAAAGCCTCCCCTCCCCTCCTCCCACCCCCCTAAAGATAAGAGTCGATGGCTCACGCCACTGCATGATATGCATGATCAACTTAAGAAAAAAGCCAAGAAGTCACTTAAGGTCCTTGGCGGCGGGGCTTATCCAGTCTTGCTAGCTTCTCCATGGCAATGGCATCCATCTATGATTATGAAAGTTGTTTGGTGTTGGTTGATATGTCCTCCATTTTCTTTGGCCTTCGATACCTGAAAAGTTTTGTTTTGCTATCATTTCCTTTTTCGGGTCTTTCAAGGTTAGAGTGCATAGTTCCTTTTTTTTTCTTCCAAATCTATTTTCTTCTTTGGAAAGAATTAGAGCTAGAAGGCGCCAATGTTCACGAAAGCGGCCCGTGCGGCCGCATATGCGTATGCGGTGCCCTCAACGCACCGCTTTCATGAAGTCCCCCATTATGCACCATGTGCGCTTATGCGGGCCGCTTATGCGGTCTGTGCAGCTGCATATACATTTTTTTATTTTTTATTTTTAAATTTATACCACATTTTTATTTTGTTTTGTGCCACGTTTTCCTTGCTTTTGCATGTATGCCAACCAAGCATTCCATGACCATTTAAATCCATCGTCAAAGTAGTTGTACTGCGAGATAAGAGTAAACACGCAAGGAAGAAAAAGAATAATGTACTAATAATTCAGCAAACTAATCTAGTCAACTAATAGTTATTATGAATGCAATATATTATATAAAGTTTGGTACTTTTGATGGAGGATCAGTTATAAATATAATGACAGAGATAAATGACATTATATTAAAAAATAGAAGCATTTTGTGTGCTAACTTTTCTATTTTATTGATTGTTGTTATTTATTTTGTGTGTTAACCGTTCTATTGAAGTATTGATATTTGATTGGTAGAGATTGTTTTGAACTCTATATGAAAGTTCTTTTTCTTAGATCTTCTGTTGAACCATAATTATACATAAATTTATTCTATTCAGTGGCATGTCCGCATACCGCTTAAGCGTTATTCAGTGACCTGTCCGAACGCATACGCATACCGCTTTCCTGAACCTTGGAAGACGTGCACCTCACTGCCTCATATGCTTCCCCAACGCTTGAGGCTTACACCTCACAACTTTTGCGTTACTTTTAAAAACAATGGTCAGATGAATATGGCTCTCTTTGCTCATGAAGTGGGTGGGTCACGTCTGAGGGGCAGGAGATACCTCTATCATCCTCTTAGGGATATGGTTGGTTGATACGCTTCCGGAGACCTTCCTTTATGAGGTTGATGGTTGGGAATGACATGACTTCTGGTTTTTGGATAGATGGTTGGACAATCATAGGTTCTCCTGTCAGTTTACTTTGGCAGAGAACATGAGTCTGAGGTGGCGGTCTGTGCCTGACTAGGAGCGATGACATTGGGATGTGGTGTTCGGGTTTCTCTTCGAGGCTCTTGGATTAGAGATTGGGCGAGTTTATGGAGCTCGGTAAATATGTGGAACTATAATCAAGGTCTTAAACGTCGGATTTCAGTTTTGTTTCTGTAAGCCTATAAAGAAAATTTTGGTGGAATTTCAGTTGAATTTCGGTGAAATGATCGAAGATTAGGGAAATTACTTGAAAACTCATTTTGTTCTAAAATTAAGATTTCCAATTCTTTATCAATATATAAGATAGATATACATAGTTTTTTGTTTATAATAAGATATTAACACGATATGTTTCCTTAAATTTCCATTCAATCTCTCTACACCCATACACACACAAACACATGTATGTCTAATAGATACATTGTAGAACTTGTGATTGTAAAATATGTGCTATACGAGACACAAACAAATCAATTAACACCAAGAAACTGCATAGCATTTACAAACATAATCTATACCCAATCTAATAGTAGGCAAATACTTATCGTCACAAAACTTGGAAGGTTGCTAATAGATGAGCACTCACACAACCGTAGAGAGAAGCTGCAAGAAAGAGAGCCTGCAAAATAAGCAAATTTCTAGTAACTTGTGAGATGAAATGATAGAATGTAATGCACCAATATATAGAGCTCAACAAGTACCCTGAAGTGGCCAACGGTTAGGAGGACGAATTTCGGTGAAACATGGCTAGATTCCTTTTTTAGTGTAGTTTCAGTCGAAATTTGACCGAAATGGACCGAAATGGACCGAAATTCTATCAAAAGTTGATCGAAATTCCACCAAAATGGACCGAAATGTCTGTGAAATCCGAGAAAAGGAAATGTTGTGGGGTATCGATTGTGGCCACTTGCCAAAACCGAATTTCAACTGAATTTTGACGATATTTAAGGCCATGACTATATTTCTAGAGTAGTCACTCTGTTGGAATTAAATGTATTGGGATAGTTTGATGCAATTTGATGGTCAATATCAAGTTGTATTAATGTATCTCAATTCTTGGAATTCAATGTTTCAACCCTTTGGGGTGCTGTTTAGTCCCACATCGTGGAGAGTTAAAAGTGGCACTTGGTTTTTATATGGGAAGTCCTGAGACTAGTCTGGAAACAGACTAGAGAGGACTTTATACCACAACACATGCATGCACGCGCGCCGCACCGGGCCGGGGTCGGGCGCGAGCGCGGGCCGCGGCTGCGGTGTGGCGTGGCAAAGACGGGGTCAGTTTTGTAACCACGCGTTTGAATTCCAAGGGATATGTCCCATTATCCTCTCACGAAGCGTAACCGCCCGGACGTCTTTAAGTACCTCTTAAAGTCGTGGGCGTAGGTTACAAACATATCCCATCCTCATTCTCAACGCCTCCTCTCTCTCGAGGACGCTCGTCTCCTCTCTCGATCTCGGGCTTCGTCTACGGAGGTGACTTTCGAGGACGCTCAAGCACGGTTCGCACCGTCGTCGAGCGTGGACCGTCGGACCCTGGGAGCGGCACGTCAAGGCCCTGTGCACCGGTAAAGTGGGGGACGCTGTCTCTCTAAGGGTAGTCCTACGACAGGACGCTTCGGTTGTGATTTCTAACTCTCTATTTTTCTTTGTCATATTGTTTGTCGTGATGTTTGTTTCTGATTTTTCCCTTGCTTTAATATACATATGTGGTTAAAACGGATATTCTTCTTATCAATGTTAATATGGATGCATACATACATCGATCTGTTCTGGAAACCTGTTGATAATCAGATTTTTGTATGTATGTTGATATCGGTTTTCTCAACAATCTTAGAGAGAGTTTCATAACGTGATAAGAAAAATGTCGGATTTGAGGTTTCGGTCTCGTGTGGATTTCACTGGTATACCAGAGAAATTCGGGGGTCAGAATTTTAAGCGTTGGCAACAACACATGAAATCTGTCTGACCACGATTGGCCTGATTTCGGTTCTGGAAACCGAGTGTCCTAAATTATCTGAACAGAATCCAGATCCAGATGCGGTTAAGATGGCGGATGCGTGGAAAGAACATGACCGTATGTGTCATGGGTGCATTCTTACTGCACTATCGAATGTTCTGTTCGATGTCTATGACGCATCCACCAAGACTACTAAGGATCTTTGGGAGGAACTGGATAAGAAATACAACACGGAGGATCTGGGTATTGAAAAATACTCAGTATCCAAGTTCCTGAAATTTCAGATGATTGAGGGCAAATCGGTTTCGGAACAGGCTCATGAGTTTTTGTTATTGCTCCATGGATTAGCCGAAGCAGAAATGAAACTCCCTGAAAAGTTTCAGGTTATGTCGATCATTGAGAAATTTCCCAAGTCCTGAGAAGATTTTGGGATGTCCCTAAAGTATAGGAAAGGAAAAATTTCTCTGGATGATTTAATGGTCTCGATAGCTATTGAAGAGGAGCATAGGAAACAAAAACTTGTGATGGCTGTAGACGTGAACCCTAAGGTTAATGTGATAACCTCAAAGGGAAACATTGCTAAAGGGAAAAATAAGAAACTGAAAGCCAAGGGAAAAATCCAGAAAAAAACCAAAGAACAAACCTTGCTGGCAGTGTGGACAGTTTGGACACTGGAAGAAGGATTGCCCTTCTCTAAAGACCCAACAGAAGTCTACGGATGTCGTTCCTCAGGCTCTTGTGCTAACTGAGGGAGGTGGGTCCGACGAGGGGTATGTCTTAGTGAACCCTGAACTCTATTTTGTAAACGAGCTTAATGAGTGGCTTGTTGATACAGGTGCAAATGTACACATTTGTACTGACAGGACATTCTTTGTGTCTTATCAGGCTTTAGCCGGTGGAACAGTAATGATGGGGAACAGGTCTGCAGCTAAGGTGCTTGGGTCTGGACGAGTCGAGCTGAGATTCTCAACTGGACGAGTTTGGACTTTGCGCAGGGTGCTGCACGTTCCTGATATGAAGAAGAATGTCTTGTCTGGTTCTTTATTAGTTAGAGAGGGTTTTCAATTAGACTTTAAATGTAATAAAGTAGTTTTTCTGAGACATGGTATTTTCTTTGACAAAGGATATTTGGCTGATCATGATCTTTTATTTAGAATAAGATGTGACATTGATAGTTCAGTTAATAATATTTCTGGTTTTGATTCTTCTACTTATATTGTTTCAAATATTGAATCTACTGATTTATGGCATGCTAGGCTAGGACATGTGAATTTCAATTTTATGAAAAGAAAGATGAAACTTGACATGATTCCTAATCATACTACAGGCAAACTCACCAAATGTGAAATGTGTGCTCAAGCTAAGTTGCCTAGAAAGCCTTTTCATTCTGTGAATAGGAAAACTGGAATTCTAGACTTAGTGCATTCTGATATTTGTGAGTTTGGTGGCGTGATGACTAGAGATAACAAAAGATATTTTATCACCTTTATATATGATAGCAGTAGATACTGTTATGTTTATCTGCTCAAAACTAAGGATGAAACCTTAGAAAAATTTCTTATTTTTAAGAATGAAGCAGAAACACAAGTCGGAAAAGTAATTAAACGTCTAAGGTTAGATAGGGGTGGTGAATACACATCTAAGATATTTGATGAACAATGCAAATTATTTGGCATAGTTCATGAGGTCACTGCACCATATTCACCACAATCCAATGGAATAGCAGAACGAAAGAATATGACCCTAATTGATATGGTCTATCTACTTTTACAAAGTTCCGGGATACCATCTTACATGTGGGGGGAAGCTTTGAATACGGCCTGCCATATTCTGAATAAAGTTCCCCTAAGGCATAAAGATAAGAGTCCATTTGAACTTTGGAGAAATAGGAAGCCAAGCCTAAAATATCTCAAGGTGTGGGGATGCTTGGCTAAGGTCTTAGTCCCAGAACACAAGAGAAAGAAGCTTGGACCTAAAACAGTTGACGCGGTCTTCTTGGGGTATCTGGAAAATAGTTATTCCTATCGATTCTTAGTAATTCGGTCTGAGATCACAGGCATAGATACTAATACTATTATTGAACTTCGTGATGCAACATTTTTCGAGAATATTTTTCCAATGAAAAAAGGGATTCCTGAAAATCTGACTAGTGACGTAGCCTCAACATCTGGTTCTATTCCACAACAAATAGAAAAGCTGTCAAATGTGGGGGCTACCTCTTCTGAACCCAATGAATTTTTGGAGGATGTTGAACCTAGACGAAGTAAGAGACCTAGGATTGCCAAGGATTTAGGTAGCGACTTTGTCTCCTACCAAATCGAGGGTGATCCTCCCACATACAAGGATGCCATGGCTTCTACTGAAGTAAGGCATTGGAAGGACACCATTAAATCTGAAATGGATTCGATCATTTCAAATGGCACGTGGGAATTGGTCGATCTACCTCCTGGGTGTTCCACCATAGGAAGCAAATGGGTATTCAGAAGAAAACTTAGACCGGGCGGATCCATAGAAAATATAAGGCAAGACTTGTAGCCAAAGGTTTCAAACAGAAAGAGGGTATTGATTATTTTGATACCTATTCTCCTGTTACTAAAATGACTACGATTCAGATGCTCATTGCGTTGGCCTCCATACATGATCTCACAATTCTTCAAATGGATGTAAAGACTGCCTTTTTATATGGCGATCTTGAAGAGGAGATCTATATGGACCAACTTGAGGGATTCATAGCATCTGGTAATGAAAGAAAGGTCGGTAAGCTTGTTAGATCTCTTTATGGATTAAAACAAGCTCCGAAACAGTGACATGACAAGTTTGATAAGACTATCCAATCTTACGGCTTTATTGTTCATGAATCCGATAAATGTGTGTACTCTATGATTAAAGGTGATATGTTTGTTGTCTTATGGATTTTTCTGCAAAGAAGGCCTACGACACTCTGGTCATTCAAGGGATGCAAATTTGGCTTCGGACTATTGCTTGATATGGATAAATTTTGCTCCATTGTGAATTAAGATGTTTCTTTGTTCGCTTAGAAGGGGGAGAGGGTTATGACTCCTTGCTTCCGAGCACGTTTGTCCTGTCGGCAGAGGTAGCGTGCCCGATCTGCTTCAAGGGGTACGATGTCAACTCCCATTTTTTTTCCGTGTGCGATTTTGTAAGGGAGATTTGGAGGAGCTCCAGGATATCTCGGTTTGATACTTCCAGTCTGGAGGAATTTCGGTATAGCTTTTGAGATGTGACGTACTGCCCCAAGCTGGAGAAGGCCAGGTCTTAGTTTTCATATCGGCCATCTGACTCGCTAGGAATGTGAGGATATTCTGGGATGGAGATTTCTATATGGATAATGTGTTCGCACATGCATGTTTTTTGTTTAAATCTTGGTCATTGGTCCTGTAGTGATCATCAATTTTCTTTTATTAGAAACGGCAAAATCAAGGAGTCTCCAAGCTGTTTTCTCCTTCTCAGCCCTTTCACTCTCTTCTTGATGGCAAGAAAATCCCAAAATGGCTATATCTTAATGCAACTGTTTTCTGCACTCATTATAAGGATATAGGAAGAGGGTGGTTACCTTATGAGCGTCCTTACTCCTTAGCCACCCTTTCAACCCACAACCATTAATGTGCATTCCATCACAGCAAGGAAATTGACTAACCATTTGGATCCAATTAATTGGTCATTTATCCCCAGTTATTTATTTTTTATGACATTAAGCTTTGGTCATGCTGACCACGTTGATTTTAATATTCTATCATCACAATCCAATTTGTAAACCTCCAATTAGCTTTCTAAGCGTACCTCCTCAAGCTTTCCTAATATTGCAAAATATGGACAGATGGAAACCAACATCCAATTTTTATCGGCTTGAAATAGATGCAGAAATATTATTTATGTAAATAAAAAATGATTTTCATACATACATTTTCCAACTTTCATTTTGCTGTCACATTGCAAACATTTTTCACTGCGACGTTTGCAAACTGATCCTGTTTTTTATCAGTTGCTTTTTAAATTGAGCAATTAACCCGGCTGCAGTTCTACTAGCACTCACAAGTTACGGGTTCAATTCCGTGTCATTTTTTCTTTTCCTTGGTTAGGTTTATATCCGTTTCCCCTCTTTTTATCCTCCTTGGGCCACATTATCTTTATGATTTCTTATGGAGAATGAGCTATAGACTATGCCCCTGCCTACATTCTGGGTTAGAAATAAATTGAGCAAGATGACAATTGAGCAGGGTCACAAGACTCACAACTGTATATTGAGAATCTGAGATTATGATAATCTCATTATGAATAGTACAAATGAGAGTTTTTGTTTTGGAGTTTTACTTGATAAGTCATAAGATAACAAGTGGCGCATAAAAGAAAACTCATAATCTTACCATGTAGATGGCATGCATGCTTGTATTGATTTCATACCACCCCATGCTTTTGTGTGAACGTACAATATTAACTGATTGCTTTTCTTTCTATGTGCACAAATGTGATTAGCTGATTTCTCTATCAATAAACTGTAATCACAATCATCTTGCTTTTTTTTGAAAGGGGTGTTCTTGTATATGTTAACATGCTGTCCTTTTTAATATCTATGATAAGAGCAGCGTGTCTCTTGTGTTCATACCCAAATTCTTGAAGCTGGTAAAGTGGGGAGTGGTGCTGTAACTGCTCTTATTTTCTACAAAGGACAACTTTATGGGGGATATACGGATGGCTCAATTAAGGTACGCTGCCAGTCACAAAGCTGTTTATGTAAACACCATTCGTTGCCCGATTTAATGTTTCTTGTTGTGTTTGAAATTGTTTCCCATCCACATTAACCTTTTTCTATCCATCATTCTTTATGTTTCCAACTTGAAAGAATATGTGAAATTCTAACGTAATCACTGAACAAATACAGGTTTGGGATGTCAAGGGACAAACATCAAAGCTTGTTTGGGAGGTTAAGGAGCATAAAAAACCCATCACATGTTTTGCACTATTTGAACCAGGGGACAATCTTTTAAGTGGATCTCTTGACAGAACTGTCAAGGTAGGGGTTGATCTCTTGTTAACCATTTTTCAAATAAATATATCATGACTGCTAGCAAGCAAGTTAAAACAATGGCAGATGGAGAAGGTTGTATGTAAAGTTCTTCAGAAACGAAATGTGTTAATATGCTTGTAACCCCCTTTCCTACTTCCAGTGTTTATGTTTGTATTGGAAGCATTTATTGCTTGCTATCTGCCACAAAATGTGCGGAGGAAAATTATCTGAAAATACCCCTAAATTTTGGAACCTTGGTTGATGTTAACCTTCTGCTTGCCTTCATGTCGATACAGATTTTCCATCATTAAACTGACTATTGAACCTATATCTCAATGCCACATATTTTTGGCTAGGAACAGCCTGCACTAGTGATGGGATCAAACCCAGTTAGGTTTCTCATTTTGTACTTTATTGGCAGGTCTGGCAAATGACTCAGAAGAAATTGCGATGCATGGACACAATCGAAATGAAGGAGCCTGTTCACAAAATAAATACCCTTGGGGACAAAATCTTGGTGGCTACCCAAAGTAAAGGGCTCAAGGTAATTAGTGTTGTATTTTACGTCAAAAACTGAAAAAGTAGAAGCCTAGGATCCATTTTCTTCCATCGGAGAATTTATCAGTTAAAGTAGCAAAATTGGAATTTGCCCTGATATTCTGAGGGTTAATCTTTGGCAGATATGTCGCGCATCAAAGATCATCAAAACCGTGTGCAGAGGCAAGCATGTGAAGTGTTTAGCTGTTACGCAGGCCAAGGCATATGTTGGATGTACTGATTCAAGTGTATTGGTATGTCCGACAGTCAGTCCTGATGGACCTTCTGTCTCATTAGATCTCTTATCTGAATTTCTTTTCTGAATTCTTCTTTAGGAGGTTGACCTGACAGATAATCATGAGTTAGAGATCCGATCCCCTGCAAACATCTGGAGGATACAAAACAAACCAATTAATTCAATTTCCGAGTACAAGGGTCTGCTATACTGGGCTGACACGAATGTGGAAGAATCAAATATAAAGGTAAGCACAGACACGACTGTTTTCATGGCAACATAATCAATATCTTCAACTTCGTTTTACTTTGAAGAGTACACAAGATTGGAGACGGCACAACAAACCGCAAGTTTCAATTCCAATGGAGAGGGGGTGCATCGTGCAAGAAATGGCGATTGTGGAGGACTTCATCTACTTAACTGCGAACTCGTCTCCGAGTATCCTTCAGGTCTTTCATGACATAAATAACAAGTTCACTGCATAAAGCGAAACTCCCATCTCAATGGATCTCTTTATGTTCTACTTTCAGATATGGTTAAGAGGGAAGCAGCAAAAAGTGGGAAGATTGTCAGCAGGTGGCAAGATCTCCAGTCTCCTTGCGGCGAATGATGCGATTCTGTGTGGAACAGAAATGGGGTTGATCAAGGTATGTAGTTAATACCATTTGTGAATCAACATATCTAAAATAGTGATTTTATTTGGAAAACACATAATTATCTTGATTACATTTATGCTCATTATGATTGCGACGACAGGGCTGGATCCCTCTATAGCTGACAAAAGGGTATACATACACGAGATGGGTTATATCTGTGCAGCATGTAAATATATAGGAGAAAGCATTTGTAAACAGCAAAGAGAAAGGAGTAGCACAAGGAATTGCAGTGAAGGATTTTGGCTCACTCTTCCCTGTCATGATTGCTTTTAGTTGCTTGCAGATTAGCTCTTGTACATATGTAATTACCACATCGGGGTTGGTACCTAATTTATTTTGGCAGTGTCAATTGCCACGATATACATGTAATTGTTAGGGGTTTCATCCTCTTCTGTTATATAAGCAGTTGTTATAACTTATGCTTACTGCCATTTATTGCTTTCTGAGAGATGTTGGTCGAGTTGTCAACCCACGGTGAATTTGCATGGTGGGAGAAATTGTTTTTTTAGCAAGCATACGGTTAATACGTCTAGGGCAAAATTCGCCAAAATTTACAAAAGATGTTGAACCTCAAACGAAATGATACAATAGACCCGGTGTGAACACAAAGGGGTCAAATCGGTAGAGGAATAAGGGAAAGGGATAAGTAGGGATACTTTATTTCTGTTCCATTGGAGGGGGATAAGGAGGGATAAGGGGTAGTTATTTGCTATTCTTCCTAAAATAGAAGGAAGAGGATAATGAGGGATAAGGGGGTTATATTAGATAAGATTGTTAAATAAGTGGTATTAATTTTTTGGCGGGAGAGGCCTAAGATGGCGGAATAGTGAAGGGAATATTTTTCTTCATTTTACTTTTGAAATATAAATACAGAGTCGTAACTAGAACAAGAATGAAATAAAGAAATATGAAAACATGGAACATAGAGATTTTGCGTGAACCATACTCCTTAGGGAGTGGGATGAAACCATGTGAGAAGGCTTCAAAAGGTCGGATCTTCCATTAGAATTTCTCAATGAGTAAAGAGTATGTGGGGCTTCATATATAGTCCCATAGATAGATCAGAGTCCCACTTCCAGTAGATCTGTGATTAAGCATGGGTGGGTGGTAATTGGATCTTGGAGAGATCTAATTACCCATCTATTATACTCCAACATTCTCCTAAAATTGGAGCTGAGAAAGCTGGAGCTTGCAACAAAAAGAAAATGTACACCACTCATCATCACTTGGTATATCTGAAAGATACGAGGATGGAGATACTTCGTTTGAAGAACCACTGCTGGTAGAAGACCTCGCTCGAGGATGGATTTGCAACTTTTAGGTCACTGGGAAAGAGCCTCAGTCATGTAGTAGTCGCTATGATACTTGGTTGTACCTGGAGAATAGTCGTTGTAGAAGAAGAAAATCCAAGTGGAGTAGTTGCCGATGCTCGGTGAAGACGGCTTGATAGCAGTAATATTCTAGAGTATTGGTATGTTAGTCGTGGATGGGTAGTACAAGTTTTGTAGATATATCTCAAGAAGAAGAATGTGCTTTCTCTCACTCCTCCTTTCTCCCATACTTGATAGAATATGAGTGAATCATCAAGTTTGAGAATCAAATAGAAAAATGCATTTCTCCCTTTTTTGCACAAATCATTTTTTAGCCACCTTTTGTCCTTGGTTATTCTCTATTTTTTTTCTTTCTCTCGCACGACATCTTTTTCTTTTTGTACGCTTGCCTTTTCCAAAAAAATTCTTTTTTTGAAACATGACCGAAACTCCTAAACTTCTCCCTTTCTTTTTTTTTAAATATTGTTGAAGCCCAACCTTGGGTTTACATTTCACGTAGTCTTCTTAGGTCATAAGCAAATCAACACCCCATTTCCTTTTTTTGTATCGAATAGCAGAGAACAACCCCCGTTCGAGCTTATGTTATTTAGGGTCCCCATTGGGGAAGCCCTTCAACATGAAGAACCTCACACAGAGGTGGCATTGGAGATTGCTGCTGTCTAGGAATGTTGTCACCGCTTGGAGTGTGCGACGAGGTCTGCTGGATGTGTGTGGAACTCGAGGTAGTTGCTTGATGGAGTCGATATCCTAGAAGAAGGAGATGGGGGGGACTTCATTTCCTGGAGCCTTTGCATACAACCTATTGGTTTACGCTTGTGGATCTCACACACTTTGGAGGTTTACGCGTGATTGGGTTCACGAGATCCCATTGCTATGACATGGCTTTTGGTTGCCTGGAGGATGAGGCGGCCTTGGGAGAGATATTCCCAGACGAGGGCGATGATCATGGTTGAAGATGCATCTTGGAAAGGTGTACGAGCATCACCATCTTGATAGATTGTGTTGTAGGTTCATTGGTTGCATGTAGATCTAGGGTTTCAAAAACCATAAGAGGATAAAGTCCTAGAGCATTATCATGTGAGCTTCTTTGAGACATTGCTCCGTGGTTCTAGATGGTGTTGATAGGCCTGGAGGAGGTGGATTCGTCAATTAGGGTTCAAGGGAACCCAACCCTAATGCTCCCAAGGTTTTGGACCCATCGCATGACATAGGAGGAATCTAGGGTTCCAAGAGAGGAACCCTAGCAGCCGTTTGCTGGAAAAGATGGACACAACTGTGCCAAAACTCTAACAAACTCAAAGAACTCGTTCTTCATTGCGGTGGCATATCTTCATAAAAATAATGGCCCAATACAGAGATTCAAGATTACATAAATATATAAAAAATCTCAAAGACGAATCCCAAAATCTCTTGCTCTGATACCATATTAAGATATAAATGCGGAATCATAATCAGAACAAGAATTAAATAAAGAAATATGAAAATATATAAAGCTCAGATTTTAGGTGCAAAGTTACTTTCTAAGGAAAATGATGAACCACAGGAGAAGGCCTCAATGGGTTAGACATTCTATTAGAATTTCTCCATGAGTGTACAGGGTGTGAGGCTTCATATGCAGCTGCACATACCGAAGTCCCATTGATAGTAGATGTGGGACTAAACATGAGTGACTGGTAATTGCATCTTGGAGAGATCCAATTACCCCTCTATTATATACTCCGACAGACTCCATGACCAAAAGGTTGACCATATGTGGAGGGAGAGGAATAAGGAGGGATATCGCTTTTTCTTCCTAAAATGGACATCCCAAAAAGTAGAAGTCCGTTTCAGCAAAAATCCCAAAAGAACAAAGTGGATATGGAATCCAAAATGTATTCAACAAAAATCCCCAAAGAACAAAGTAAATCTGGAATCCAAAATGTAACATCATATATAGTTGTCACGTTTATAATTGTGAATTTTAGTACCTATTTGTCCAAATGACATGAAAAAATGTGAAACGATCTTGAAATGAAGACAAAGAAAATATACTAAAATGAAGGTTCATATTTCATCTCCAAAATGAATCTCTTGATAGACCATAGTTAATTATCTATTTTCTTGGTCATGCTCTTAACATATTTCAAAACATTCACGTTAGTTTTTTTGTGTCATGCATGAGTCGCTGTTTTTTTTGTTATAATAAAAAATCTAATAAGAAATTATTTGGAGTATTTCAATGCGTGGATATCTACTCTTATTGATAACTATTTCTCCATGAGTGGCATGCACTCTTGATGATGTAGTTGATCATGCTTTTGATGCGGATTTTGATATATTGGACGTCGTTGTGGAGCAGTTGACACCCTTGTTTTACTGTAACTAGAAAATGGTTCTTCCTTTCCACTACCACCACCATAAGTATGCCCATATCCATAAGATGAGTGAGATGGAGGAACGAAATATTGAGAAAAATAACACATGTTTGTAAGGAATTTGATAGTGAGAACATGAATTATAGCGGAGAACATTTCGTATGTTTCCATACTAAGAGGGCATTTGGTAGCGAGATACATGACAAGGAGGGACTAAGCTGTTGTATCCCTCCTTTTTGCTCATTTTCAGGTATAAAATATGTGGCATAACGTGGGATAGATGGTAGATGTGTGCTATTCTCTGTTTGGTTGGATAAGAAGAGATGCATGATGGAAGTTAGTTATGTTAGATACTCTAGTCCACAATCTCGTAATAACGACCACCATTCGATAGAAAAAGAAACATCATGTATAAATTACAATATTATATTGATCAATTAAATTATAATATATATGATGAAGTGTTCATATATTTACATATACATAAGCGGAAGGATATTATGTTAACAATTTATTATTGTTACTCTTCCAAATAGGGTTAACAATATCCTAAAGTGCTTACCGATATAAAAAATCAACTAATTAATATTAATTTGGTAATATAACAATAAATACTTACAATATTACTAAGTATACGTTGTTCATGCCATTTATCTGAGAAATTAAGATCTTTCTCACTCCTTTCAAACACATATTGTATCATCGATACAGGTCAAAGTGTGTACCAAGTTTGAGCATGTATTGATATTTAGATCCATATAATAAGTTGTGAAAGTTGTTGATTTTCAGATGCTATAAAAATTGTAAAATAAATATTAACATGTAATTGATATTTTCATCTCACCCTCCTTGTGAGGTGGATGCAACAACATGTTGGATCATCTTCCATCATTTATCCATACAAACTCTTGATAAGATATCGAACTTATGTTTTTTTAATAATATCTCTAATCTTCACACTTACATAACAGGAAGAATCCATTATAGATTTCTCATCCCCATGCATCAACCTCAAAAAACAACACCATGCTCCATTATCTTCATAGCTCTTAATTCAACTATTCCAAGAGTTTACTTCTCCAATCAAACTATCCATCTTCTTGTCAGTAGTTATGATCTATCTCTTTTTCATGTTGCAATAATCGACCAATTCAACAAGATCTTAAGCTAATATTCGTATCAACTATTCTTTGCAATGCAATAAAGTTTGTTGTAAACCTATTGATGCCTCACTTGATTATGTATTTTTGCTGCAATTTTTTTCTCATCATCGACACGATATATGGTCGATTTCATATGAGTTTATTCAAATCATGTGCTTGCTTCACAATATATAAAATACGTGTATTTTTTGATATATTTTCCGAATTAATTCAATGCAGTTGGCAATAGAAAACCTCCAAAGATTCTAGCCTCTTATTCTAACCGAAGGGGCTTCAGTATTACGTTTGAAATCGCAAGATTTGGACGGTCTCCTTAAGTAGATTATTTCATCAATGTCTTCCCAACTTCTTCGAAGTTTCTACCATAATGGGTGAACATTTTTATCACATTCTCCACTTTAACTTCCTCAACTACCTTTTCTAAGATGATGTATTTGTAAGTCCTTGACTTACGAATAGTAATTGAAGAGGATAAATGAGTTTGAATATCGTAATCTCAGGTTTTAGATGCGTTGAGGAAGTGAATAGAGATTACAAGGTCTAGAGAAGCCAATTAAGCAGCAAATCAACTGAGATCCTATTCGATAAAAAATGAGTAAGAATAAGTACATAAAAATAACAATCACAAAATTGAAGAAATAAACCAAAGAAATTGTATTTTTTGAAGTATATGATTAAATTAAAAGAGCCAACTGAATAAAAGAGAGTGTATAAAACATGCATGGGAGAATACTTTTCCAGATCACAAAAAGACAAAAAATCAAAATCTAAACTCTAAAAAGCAGCTTGCTTGTTGATCAAAAGTCTTGGAAAATTCCTTTTTACGGAGGGAAAAAATATTGTAAACATATGATTTTTAGGGGATTAAGGTGGTTGTGTGTACGATGGATGTGCAAAAAAATGTATTGTATACTTGGATGGTTAAGAGGTAGTGTGACTTGACTGTCAAAATTTGGCGAAAAATACCCGATGCTTGCAATTTAGAGATAAAAAGAGTAGGTAAGAAGTTGTGAGGTAGATCAAAACCCTAATTTTGGGATCGAAAAGAGTTGGATATCTCACCAATGTTGGATTTTCAACCAACGGTGAGAGAAGAAAGGTTGTGATCGAAAGGGAGAATACGATGAGATTTCAATCGAGATAAACATCATGTGATTTATTGACTGAGGAAAGAGTTATTTGCGTGCAATCAAACTCACCTACAAGATAAACGAGAGAAGAGAAGCATGTGCATATGCTATGCATGCCATGTGTGTGAGTACCAGTGTGCATATGTGTGCGTCCCGGCATATGTGTGAAGGGACCTAGTTTGATCCTCGGTCCGCCCCCATAAGATGGTTGATATGGATTGGATCAAAATGCTTGATTCTAGTTGGATCTCTCCAATGCTCCAAGCATTCTTTTTAAAAGTTAAATTGAACAAATGGTATTCAAAATTTCTCATGCAGATATAATCCAAAACACGATAATAAAAATTGAGCAGAGTGAACTCCTATATTTATATATGATGTGTATGTATGTGTGTGTTTATATGTGTATGTATAGGGATGGGTATAGGGCTGGGCTCCTTCAGGTTGGAGGCGACCGACCTAAGGCCCATCTTAATTTGCTCAGCCATGGATGGGGTCGTAGCCTGTTAGTTTTTATTATAATAAGCACACAACCTTACTTGACACAATTAACATAGGTTCGAGTTCAAGTTAAGTAGGCCTATGAGTTTAGGTCAAGTAGGTCTATCTAAATATATTTTTGATGGAAGCATGGAGAAGGAACAAATGCATTGAAAACACATATGCTAATGTAGGAATAATGATGAATAAATATCATAAAGATTTTACGTATATGAAGTAATCTTTCAAATTAACAATAATAAAAAAGTGGGTATATTGTACAAGAAACACATGGGAGCAATACATAGAAGCATGATAGTCGTTACTACTAAGAAAACTGACTTAACGATGAAGATAAGGAAGAAATACATACTAAAGGGTTTGTTGTAAGAGAAGAAAGTGGATATTACGTATACATATGTAGTAGAGATTGGTTAGAATATCTAAAAAAGAAAGCGGAATATATTTAAGTCGAACATGTAGGCGCATGGGTTCATGCTAAGGTTGGCTCAAGGCCGACCCATTTATCTTATTGGCCTAAATTTTTGACCCTAGACCGGCATGTTCTTAATAGGGCTGGTGATCATGCCAGGCTTGGGAGTTCGGTTCGTGGGTCTGGTCGTCCCAACTCAATGCTCATCCCTGTGCGTGTATGTGTGTGTATAATGTGTATATCCATACATATATTATATATACATGTATGTATGTGAGTGTATAATGTTTAAATGAATGTACATGTGTGTGTACATACATACAGTTATTTCCATTACATCGGAAAAAACAATACATAAAAGCAACATATTTTCTTAGTGAGTTCGTAGAAAACTCTAAACTTTAGATCTAAATTCATTATAATCCCTAAAAAATTAAAAGTCCCAATCTAATCTTTAATTTTAGTCATAGTTTCATCTAAGTATTTCTGCCATATTTTTCATCAAGAGGACCATTAACTTTATATATTAGATTATTATGAGCTTTTTTCCCCTATTTTCACTTTCATCTCTTATTCTCTGTTTTTTTTCTTCTCTCTGTGTTTCTCTACATCATCATCCATGCCCTCCTTACTTCCACTATGGTATTGTCCAACATATAAGAATTGAAATATGATAGAGTCCATTAGATGATTCCTCAAGTAGGTGGAGCTAAACTACCTCATCTACTATGATTTATGTTTTCTCCTCCTTCATGATATTGCATTTTACCATCTCATATCATAATATAAGCGAGATGTGAAACATGTGTCAGAGCCCATCGAAGGGTTCCTCTAGCGAGCAAATCTAACATCACTAGTGTGATGGTAAAATGTGAATGAAAGAGGTCGGTAAGGGGTCTCAATGGACTTGCTTTGAAATAAAACACATGACATGCTAGAAGCTGGGCTTGACATGTATGCTCAAATGTTACACCCTAAACATAGTCTAAAATCTAATACTCACAAAGTTAGAGTAGGTTATAATTAGTGGGGGAAGACTAATAGACTCTTGAGCTTAAGAATTTTGAGTGGTTGTCGATGAATCCATTTGGTGGACCCAAGAAGTTCTTGGGATTATTTTTCCTTGATAATGACTTGAGACTAGATCTGGAACCTTACATCAAATTAGGGGGATAAATGGAGGTTGTTTTAAAGTTTAATAATTGATAAAGGTAATTGATGTTAGTCAACTCAATTGGGTGAAAAAGTTGCTTTTAAAATTTCATAACAAATCACATGAAAAATCACTATATCACAACACTATCAATCATTGAGAGATTGAGTATATGTGGGAGTTCATATCATTTTCGTAAGGATGCAGTGAGTTTGCATAAAAAATACACATTTAACTATATGTCTTGAATTTTTATGGATTTCCCTTCTATTTATTGATGTTTTAAGAATTTAAATTATTTTTTTGGGGAATGTTTAGATACACGAATGTAAATGTACTTTTGCAATAATTATACACGAGTTAAAAGTTTAAGAATTCGTACTTGAAATAATACAATGGAAAAACATGCACCTTATTAACATAAGCAAATGGTTGTCATTGTCTATAAAAAAACATGAGAAAAGATGTATAATATGTATGCAATTTAATGGATTAAAATATACGAGGTCCCTAAATGAAAATTATGGTCTAAGAGTTAATTTAAGCATGTTATAAAATTAGTAACAATAGTTTACTAACATGCAATTTTACGACTAAGAGAGAATCAAATGCAAATTTCACTAATTATCTAAATATAGAAATCATAAAATTTTGCTACAAAAGGTTCAGAGAAAGGAATAATTACAAACAAAGACACTATAAATAAATTTCTTTTGATACCCTAAATGCGACCTAAAGTACGAGCAAACTCTTTGAGCCCACATCTGACTTCTTGGTGGAGTTTTTGAAGCTAAGTCGAAACATGTGAATGGAACTTGAACTTCGACGCATAATTTGAGTTTTGAATCAATTTTCTTTGGTCGAATAAAAATGATCAATCGAGAGAAGTATTCTCTAATAATGGATATAAAAAATCAAAAAAATGATTTTGAAAGAAAGCTTAATGCCAATATGGAAATTCAACTGCATTGATGCATCGAAACAAGGTGTATTTAACACAACATCATGGAATTTTGACTTGTTTTTATGAAGCTTTCATATCCACATACACGCATCTATTTATTTAAGTGCACTACATGCACAAGTGAATTTTATTCTCTCTCATTCTTTATTCTTTCTGTTATCATTCTCTTGTATCAGTCTCTCTTCGAAATCTTCTTTTCTCTTCATCATTCTCTCTCCTTTATCCTCTTTTCTTTTTATCATCCCCTCTCCTTTTTTCCCTTTTTTTCTTTATTATATTTTAATAGAATTTAGGTTTTTAAGAAAGTGAAAAGAATGATTCAAAATTGAATTAATTTCTCATAAAAATGGAGGTTTAATTTACTTATCTTTCATATAACTTAAAAGGACATACATCACTAGTAGAAGAACACTGACAAACCCCTGGAGCGAGACCAAGATCATCTCGACCCATCTGGAGTTCTACCTCGGTAAGAACATTAAGAAGAAGAACCATTGTTTATCTGGCGTCAACATTCGGTTCAACACCATCAGCCATCGCCACCTGAGCTCGGAACCTTCAAGAACCCAACATCCTTTGTGTCCAATAGAGTAACTACTTTCACTATCATCAGATAAATGAGAGATGACATGTTAATCAACCGCTCGGGCGGTTAACAACATCACCACCTAGAAGTCGATCCACCCAAACACTGACGAGCCACCAGAAGATCAAAACCATGCCATCAGGATAAACCATTTAGCAACTTGGACAATCTCCTCAATCTCAAGACCCCCCTACCATGCCATCCTCACACCTTCGACTTCGATCCTTACGTTTGCTACCATGTCTTCCTACGTTTGCGCCCATTGTTGGTCTGAGATCAAGTCCTTCGCCTGCATCCCTAGTGATAGGTGACGATGTTGTCTCCGAAACCTCGATGATAATTTTTATTTATGCTCCCATCCTCCCTATTCCTTGCCACAGATGAAATGGAGAAAAGGAGTCTATCGACGGCTAGCAATATGTGTTTTGTTTTCAATCTAATAGGGGAGGAGATATTTTCGTCCTTCAATTCATAAAGTCGCAGTAGTTATCTTATCCTGTTAGTTAGGATCCTCATTGTTATCAAATCAAGAAATAATATACCACATTATTATTATTGAAAGTTCAGATATGGCATTGAAATTAGGTGTATAGTTCATGAACTTTTGTGTAATTTACTCTTTTATTAATGACATATCAGCAAATTCGTGTTTTGAAAAAGTTCATGTAATAGATTTCAACCGAAGGTAAGATCAAAGTATCAAACAATGAGTTTACTCAATTTCAATATGTTAATATAATGCATCAAAGATTCATCAATCAGTATGATTGTTTTTAATCGTAGGTAGAAGGTGTGTTTTTAAGCCCAACGCAACCGAGAAAGGAAGGTCCGAAAATACAAAACTACCACGATAAAATTGCACCAAAAATCAATAACTAGATGGAAACTTGCTCTGTTGAATTTGGATGTAAAGTTGAAGGACTTTTTAGCAAAATTTTAATTATATTTTTGTAAATATTTTCTAATAAATCTCGCACCTCCCTGACCACACCTGGAAAAAAAATACCCGACCCCGCAGGTCGAACGAGACCACGAGAGACGTATACGCATGGTCGCGCCTGAGACGCGTTGGCAACCACCGAAAGACTCCGCACACTCGTCCTCCTTCCTACCTATATAATAACTGTAACACCCCCAACTCCCGAGATACGGTAATACCGTGCGATAGCGATATCGCACGACCGTGTGGTTCGGTGGCCACACTATGAAGTTCTGGAGGACTTCACCTTAGCTTACGGACGGCTAAGAATGGGGTTTACCGCATGACCGCGGGTTCCCCTTGGCACAACACAAGTGTTCGGCGGCACTTGATGAGCTTGAGCTGCAACATCCTACGTAGGAGCGTGGGGCCCACTGATGACGTGGCGTGATGACATGGCGTGCTGAGGAGGCAGACGACATGGCATGCTGACGGAGCGGGCGACGTGACGTCGGTTGCAGAAGACGAAGGGATTACACGGAAGATGAAGAGCCAAGCGCACGAAGAGTCATCTAAGAAGACAAAGGGTCTCCATAGAAGACTAAGAGTCCTTGCATTCATTGTACATGTAATAATGGTGTCCCTTCGTATACCCCCAGGATGTCTATATAAGGAGGGGTAGAGCTCATTTGTAGATATCACACTCAGAGTGAGTCTCTTGCAATACAAAGAGGGTTTAGTGCCAAAGCTCTTGTGTCCTTGTGCTTGTGTGCTTGTGTACGAGCATTCTAGCGGCGTGGTTACTTGGCGTGCTGGTGTACGTCTACACGCATCGGGGAAGGCTGGTTAGCTTGCGAGAAGCTAACGCCGCACAGGTTAGTCTCAAAAATTAGAGTTTGAGATTTACCCCTGTGACAACTGGTATCAGAGCGAGGAATGGCACCCAACACCGGAGATCGTCTTATTTCCTTGGAGGGAATCGTGATGGAGATCCAGTCTCAGCTGGGTACTCATGCCCAACGCTTAGCTCGTCTGGAGGATGATGCAGGCGTAGTGTCAGATGACGTTGGTGATAGCCAGCGCTCGGTTGACGTGATGAAGGTACTCGGGGAGAAGCTAGAGGAGCTCGAGTCCCTGGTGCAAGATCTGCATGGGGAACTCTCCATCGTCAAGAGGGCGATTGCGAACGGGGGCGGATCCAGCGAGTCTCGAAGGCCAAAGGTCCCAGAGCCCAAGTCCTTTTCAGGTACGCGGAGTGCCAAAGACTTGGAAAACTTCTTGTGGGACATGGAGGTGTACTTCAAAGCTGTCAAGACTCCTGAGGCGGAGAAGGTATCCTTGGCGGCGATGTACTTATCCGACCACGCAAAGCTATGGTGGAGGAGCCGTGCATCCGAAGGACGTCCAGACATCTCGTCTTGGGATGAGTTGGTGAAGGAGCTGAAGGAGCAGTTCCTACCCACCAACACTGCTTGGGTAGCGAGGGAGGCGCTCCGAAGGCTGAAACAGACGGGAACCGTACGGGAGTACGTCAAGCAGTTCTCATCACTGCTGCTGGATATCAAAGGTATGTCTGAAGAAGACAAACTCTTTAATTTCATGGTGGGTCTTCAGAACTGGGCTCAGGCGGAGCTCAGGAGGCAAGGAGTGAAGGACCTCCAGACGGCCATTGCTGCTGCGGATGCGTTGGTCGACTACAAAGTCCAACCCACCACCGAGAAGAAGGAAACTGAGAAGACCAAGAGCAAACCCAAAGAAAAGAGCAAGGGAAAGTTCAAGAAGTTCGGCAAGGCTGAAACTTCAAGGGAGGGTGCGGAATTTTCCAAGAAGGCCGAGCAACCCAAGGGGAAGGGCTGCTTTATTTGTGATGGGCCACATCGGGCGCGGGAGTGTCTGAAGCGGGAGAAGCTGAACTCCATGACCATGGAGGAGAACTCAGACGAAGAGGCGCGCATGACGAACCTCAAGTTGCTGCGCAACGTTCGCTTGTGTCTGCTGAAGTCGGGCAAAGAGGCGAAAGTGGAGGTGGAGCGCGAGGATCCAGAGTTGGTGTACCTCGATGTTGTGGTACACAAGAAGACCCTTTCGGCCATGATCGATACTGGAGCAACGCACAACTTCATCTCCAGCAAAGAGTTCGGGAGCTTGGGAGTTCCCTTGGAGAAGAGCCAGTGCCGCGTGAAGCTTGCCAACTCCGAGTCTCTACAGATCGAAGGTATGGCAAACTGCACTGTTCAGTTGGGTGAATGGCAGGGAAAGGTACGCTTCCTCGTGGTACCTCTTGACGACTTCCAAGTCATTTTGGGAGTCGAGTTCTTGAAGAAGGCGAAGGCGTCTGTCACGCCTTATCTGGGAGGCGTCTTCTTCGCGGCTGCAGATAGCCCCTGCTTCATCAGGGCTATCAAGAAGAAAGGGCAGACGGGAGCTATGTCTGCAATGCAAGTCTGCAACGGGCTAAAGAAAGGGGAGATGACGTATCTTGCTATGGTACGCGTCGAAGAAGATGGCGAGGTGACACAGCCATGCCCCAAGGCGGTAAAGAAGATGTTGGACGAGTTCAAGGACGTGATGCCGAAGGAGCTGCCCAAGGAGCTTCCACCGAAGCGAAATGTGGATCACGCCATCGAGTTACTGCCAGGTACGGTGCCCCCTGCACTTGCACCTTACAAAATGCCCCCTGCACATCTGGAGGAGTTGCGGAGACAACTCAAGGAGCTGGTGGACGCTGGTCTGATGCGTCCAAGCAAAGCACCATATGGAGCACCGGTGCTGTTCCAGAAGAAGAAGGACGGGAGCATGCGGATGTGCGTGGACTATCGCGCACTGAACAAGGTGACGGTGAAAAACAAGTACCCCGTCCCCAACGTCGAAGACCTGTTCGATCGCTTGGGCCAAGCCAAGTACTTCTCGAAGATGGATCTCAGGTCAGGATATTACCAGGTCCGCATCAAGGAGGGAGACGAGCCAAAGACGGCGTGTGTTGCGCGTTATGGGTCTTTCGAGTTCCTTGTAATGCCGTTTGGGTTGACTAATGCCCCGGCTACTTTCTGTACTCTCATGAATGATGTCTTCCGCGAGTATATCGACTCGTTTGTTGTAGTGTACTTGGACGACATAGTAGTGTACAGCAGGACCCTGGAGGAACATGTCAAGCATCTGCGGATGGTGCTTGAGAAGCTGAGGCATAACCGGCTATACTTGAAGCCGGAGAAGTGCGCCTTTGGTCAGGAGACCATCTCCTTCCTCGGGCATATCGTGGGCGGAGGCACGATACGCATGGAACCAAGGAAGACGCAGGCGATTGAAGAGTGGGCAATCCCCACAAAGGCGACAGAGCTACGATCCTTCCTCGGATTGGTGAACTACTACAGGAAGTTCATCAAAGGATACTCCAAGAAGGCGGCGCCCCTGACGGACCTACTTCGGAAGGATCAGCCTTGGAAATGGACGCGTGAATGCCAGGAGGCATTCCAGAAGCTGAAGAGGGCGGTGGTGGAAGAACCTATTCTACGACTTCCAGACTTCGAGAAGCCATTTGAAGTCCACACCGACGCGTCCGACTATGCACTTGGAGGTGTACTGGTGCAAGATGGGCATCCCGTGGCTTACGAGAGCCGTAAATTGAATCCAGCGGAGAGGAGGTACTCCGTGCACGAGAAGGAGATGACAGCAGTGGTCCATTGTCTGAGGACATGGCGCCACTATCTTCTCGGATCAAGGTTCGTGGTGCAGACGGACAACGTGGCAACGAGCTGCTTTGCCACACAGAAGAAGCTAACTCCCAAGCAGGCGCGATGGCAAGACTTTCTTGCCGAATTCGACTTCGAGCTTCGCTACAGGCCTGGACGGACCAACCAGGTAGCAGACGCTCTCTCGAGGAAGAGCGAACCAGAAGAGCCGAAGGTTGCGGTGATTGCATCGATCACCCGCGTGTCTGGAGACATGCTGGAGCGCATTCGGGAGCAAACACAGGAGGATCCGGTCACTTCACGCTTGGTGCAACGCGTGAACGATGGCGAAGTCTGGAGATTCTGGATAGAGGAAGGCGTCCTCTATGCAAAGGGCAGGAGGCCCTATGTCCCCTCGAGTGGCGGCTTGAGGAAAATGCTGCTGAAGGAAGCACATGACGCACAGTGGGCTGGTCATCCAGGAGTGGAGCGCACACTGGCACTCCTCTCCTCAAGCTACTTCTGGCCGAAGATGGAGGAAGACGTTGAAGTCTACGTGCGCACTTGTCTTGTATGCCAGCAAGACAAGACAGAGAGGAAGAAGACGGCAGGACTGCTGGAGCCCCTGCCTATCCCTTCACGTCCGTGGGAGAGCGTCTCCATGGACTTCATCACTGGGTTCCCAAAGGTGGACGGGAATAATGCGGTGATGGTGGTGGTTGATCGCTTCTCGAAATACGCGATCTTCGTACCAGCACCCCAGGAGTGCACAATGGAGACCACAACGAAGTTATTCTTACAGAACGTGGTGAAGCACTGGGGGATACCGTTGGACATCGTGAGCGACCGTGATGCCCGGTTCACTGGTCGGTTCTGGACGACCTTATTTGAGATGCTGTGATCCGATCTCAAATTCTCTACCAGCAATCACCCGCAGACGGATGGTCAGACGGAGCGGATCAATGCCCTGCTGGAAGAGTACCTGAGGCATTATGTGACAGCCAATCAGCACAATTGGGTTAGTTTACTGGATACTGCCCAGTTCTGCTACAACCTACAGCAGACCTCCACCACAGGCCAGAGTCCATTCGAGATCGTGATGGGTAGGCAACCCGTGACACCGCACGAAGTGGCTAAGCAGAATAGCCAAGGACGGTGCCCTGCTGCACATCGCTTTGCATTGGAGAGGCAGGATCGGTGGGAGGAAGCGAAGGATGCGTTGGCTCACGCTCAACGCAGGATGAAGAAGGCGGCTGACAAGAGCCGTAGGTCGGTCGAGTTCCAGGTTGGGGAGAAGGTGCTGCTGAAGCTTACGCCCCAGATTTAGAAGAAAATTCTGAGGAAGACAGCGCACAAAGGGTTGATTCCTCGTTACGATGGACCCTTTGAGATAGTTCGACGCGTGGGACCGCTCGCCTATCAACTACGTCTTCCAGAGAGACTGAAGCTGCATCCCGTGTTCCATGTCAGCTTCCTGAAGGAGTACCATGAGGACAGAGAAGATAACACCAGGAGGGCATCGAAACGTGCTCCTCCTAACGTCCGGGTTCAACACACGAGGGTTGCTGAGAAGATTCTTGACAGGCGCGTGGAGGGCCAGAGCAAGAAGAACCGGAGGATCTTCTTCCTTGTCAAATGGAAGGGACTCCCAGAGGAGGAGGCAAGCTGGGAATGTGATACAACCCTGTGGCAGTTCGAGGACCTCATTGAGGATTTCCTGAAGACGCAGGATCAGTCGCGGACGCCTGATGGATCAGGTGGGGGAGGCATGTAACACCCCCAACTCCCGAGATACGGTAATACCGTGCGATAGCGGTATCGCACGACCGTGTGGTTCGGTGGCCACACTATGAAGTTCTGGAGGACTTCACCTTATCTTACGGACGGCTAAGAATGGGGTTTACCGCATGACCGCGGGTTCCCCTTGGCACAACACAAGTGTTCGGCGACACTTGATGAGCTTGAGCTGCAACATCCTACGTAGGAGCGTGGGGCCCACTGATGACGTGGCGTGATGACATGGCGTGCTGAGGAGGCAGACGACATGGCATGCTGACGGAGCGGGCGACGTGACGTCGGTTGCAGAAGACGAAGGGATTACACGGAAGATGAAGAGCCAAGCGCACGAAGAGTCATCTAAGAAGACAAAGGGTCTCCATAGAAGACTAAGAGTCCTTACATTCATTGTACATGTAATAATGGTGTCCCTTCGTATACCCCCAGGATGTCTATATAAGGAGGGGTAGAGCTCATTTGTAGATATCACACTCAGAGTGAGTCTCTTGCAATACAAAGAGGGTTTAGTGCCAAAGCTCTTGTGTCCTTGTGCTTGTGTGCTTGTGTACGAGCATTCTAGCGGCGTGGTTACTTGGCGTGCTGGTGTACGTCTACACGCATCGGGGAAGGCTGGTTAGCTTGCGAGAAGCTAACGCCGCACAGGTTAGTCTCAAAAATTAGAGTTTGAGATTTACCCCTGTATCAATAACCACCATCGCTTTCTCCGTCACCTCTCCCCTCCATTCTCCATTCTCTCAGTGTGATTCGTACGAGAAGGAGCGATGGGCGACGATACCAATGGCGGCAAAACCCTCGATTCCATCAGGACGTGGGTCGTCCAGAACAAGCTCAAGGCCGTTGGTAATCCCTCTCCCCTTCTCCCTCCCCGTCTTCCTCCATTTGTGCCCTAATCTCCTTCCTTCGATCGTTGGTTCAGGGTGCCTGTGGCTGAGCGGCATCACGGGGTCGATCGCCTACAACTGGTCGCAGCCGGGGATGAAGACCAGCGTCAAGATCATCCATGCGAGGTACGATTTCCTTCTTCCGGGAGCTGAATGGAGAGTTTTTGGCAAGTGTGCGCTTTGATTTGATCTCTAGGGCTGTTTTGGGATGGCGAATTGTGTTCGTTTGGCTTTCTGTGCACTTTTCTTTGCATGTGATGATTTAATCGCGAGGAATGAACGATGCTTTCGTGTCTTGGCTGCAATTCAAGTATGTTGGGTGACCTTGCACAATTAGTTGTCTTGAGATGCGTTATTGCCATCTGTCAAACATAATTCATTTCTCTTGTTATTTGATATTGTATCGGTTTGTGTTTGTCGTAGTAGTAGTTGGCACCTGCCAATGCATAAGCTATTTGCATGTCACAAGCTTCTGGCATCTTCTCGTTGATCTGTTGCAAGCACTTTACTGCATGATTGACTGCATGTATTTGTTTCTTGAGTAACTACAAGTGCTAAGTATCTATCTATTGGTTATCTTGATGCCAATGTCCATTTCCAACGTCCATAGTTTGATGGCTCTAGCAATTAAAGTGAGCCGGAGAGTTTAATACATCTATAAAATGGAGTGTAGAAGTATATACATTGGTTGCTGGAAGACTCATTTATAGAGTTGGTTCATCGAGGCAATCACAAAAAATCTGCCCCCACATTTAGGTTCAGCTGAAGATGTTGTAACTAATTTGTGGCTATTAGACCCTATTGCATGCTTGATCTTTTTGTGATTTTAGTATTGAAGGGCTAATTATTAGCGGTTTCATCTTTTGACTGTTTTAGATGGATCCTTCATTGTATTGGAGAGCTTTTGATTAGACATTAAATTCTATATTGTTGGGATTTATACGGGTTTTGTACCCCCAAAACCAATCCTTTACATGACTTTGGATGGAAGCGCAACTCTCCATATATCCCAATAATACTTCAGGATATCATATATTTTAATAATCAGATCCAATTCACGATCATGAAGATATATCAATTTCATCGATACATTCATGGAGTCATTTTGCAAGTCTTAGTGGTAGTCATTTGTTATATATACTCATTATTTTCTCCTATATGCAATTAGTAGTATTCAGCCTCATTTATTTGATAAAAATGTCATGAACTTCATGCTCACATCGAAAGAGATGATCGTAATTAGTAGATTTCACCATTGATTATCACAATATAGATTCAGAATGATGTTATACACTTCTGATATGTCAATGAGACCACACCTAACATGTCCCGTATTAAGTATTCTCAACTACACGCATTCCTTGCCTCCAAACAAGTTGTGTCTAGTTGGAATTAAATCTCACAAAATAGTTTTTATAGTTTCATTTAGCACTTCTTTATGACGAGGGGCATGATGTGGGTCAATGCAAGTTGAAGTATGCTTCAAACAACATTCTCATGACAATGAACATTATCTTCTTTATCCTCGCCGATTGCTCCTACAATTATGCTACACAGTTGAGAGATGAGCAAGCAAAAGATTGAACTCCTCACACGAAACTTGAAACGTCGATAAAGTCTGGCCTGATGCCCCTTCTCCAATGACCATTTGTTGAACCCTTGTCAGGTTGCAATCCAAGTGACATAATCCCCTTCACTAGCCTTAGCAATGCAAAAGAGGAAGAGAAAGGCACAATTTATTAATCATAGTGGAACCTTTTGTTTGAAGCCGATAGCAATGCATAACAGTTTAACTGTTTTTACAGAGGTTAGTGCATCGACAAAACATTCTCCCTCACTCCAATGTTGATCCCCCTCAAGTTGGAGTCATCGAAGACATCTGCCTCGGATGTCATATGTACCCAATCAACATTCCATGTCGTTCCTTCAATCACTAGACATCAGTCAATGGGGTTGTTGGCTAATACGACCGTCCTATCCATCCTTGCCCTCCAACACATGAAGCATCTCCAGTTGTGGCCTAAACCCAAGTCTCTATATCCTAGACAATAGATCGTCCAACTCTCACACCCACCATTGCCTGGCTGAATCCCCTCTTCCGAGATCCTCTTCAACCTCCTTTGCCTCTTTGTTGAACATCCTTTACCCACAACGCATTCCCCTCTGCTCCTTCTCCATGCACCCTCACACCCCTAATCTCCTCCTATGTTGCTTCCCTAATGGTTTCCCTTCACACCCTTCATCTTTCCAGATCAAGATCATCGTGTGGACTTGTTCATATGACTCCTGGTCAACTCACGATCACACCTTGAAATCACCTTTTGGTTAACTCATGATCACCACCTCATGGTAACCTCATGGTTACTTGGGGACATCACCTTGTGGTTGCCTTGCAACAATCACTTGCAGATATGTTAGGGTCACCAAAGTCGGCTACTTTTTCCTACAACAATATAATGTGCTAATGATGCTTGTCATTGGCCTCCTTACATCTAACTGTGATTGGAGTACACTTAATATGCACAAACATGTATCTAAGTTGAAACCTTAAAATCACGTCGAGGGTAGTGCGGATATAAATTTGACAGTAGCTCTCATAAATATGTAATGTCAAGCTAACTGAATGATGCGAGTGTTGCATAGAAATTTAGCAAGACTTTCCTTGTTACGTTTCAAGTTGATGATCGAACTTAGGGACCAATGTATAGAGATGTGTCTTTTGGGTTATTTACCCAATTTCGTATAAACTATGAAGTTAGATTTAGTTAGTTTTAGCTTCTCTTCAGGAAATTTCGGTCGCATGAGTTCTAATGCAGTTTTGGTGAAGTATGAATTATAAGCAAATATGCTTGAATTGGGTTTGATCTTTTTCAAGACATCTAGATCTAGTCTATATTGATCATAAGCGATGATGTCCTTTCACTAACTATGCACTTTGGTTTGTGGCCTCGTACACTGTTGGAAGAGGACATGATCTAAAACTCTGAAGTCAAAGAGCTGATGTGTGCTTCAAGCAACATGCCAAAAGGTGGTTGATTCTATTTAGTCTGGTTGCAAAGGCCAAAGGTGCAGAGTAACTGCCCTTTAGTTTTCGGAAGAGTGGGCCTACTCACATAATGTCTTGACAAAACATGATGCCAATCAAATTCTGTTTTGTTAGCTCTTCCATGAGACATATTACACTCATTGTCTCACAGCTCAAGAAATTAGCTAGAATTGGTTTGATTAAACTGGTTAAAGGCTATATGTGTAAGAAAGTTGGCCAATGTGTTTCAGATGATGTGTGTGGATAAGAGGTTGCTCTTACAAAAAATGTATAGAAGTTTGATTATGCAAAATGAAAATATGATAAATAGATGTTTGCGTAATTTACTTATTAGGTCCTCATCTATGAGGCCCATCTCGAAATGGGTTCATATCTTTCAAAAGTAACAATTTGGGTCCTAGGTCGGTTTTTGAACATAATAAGTTGCCACCGTGACAGAAAAAACGTATATGGACGAAATTACCCCTAAGCTTTCTCCCCAAGCACTCCACTCGTTCTTCACTGATTTATGTCATAATTTTAGAAAGGAGATGCACATGTCTACAATCTCTGATCACTCCATCTGTTCTCCCCTGAAACAATCACACAAAGACCCCCTCCCCTCCCCTTCCCCGACCCATTCTCCCCCTGCAATGGCAACGACCCCCCAAGGATGAAAATTAATATGAAAAAATCCGTATCCGTTCTACAAAACTTATTTTGATGCTTGTATTCGTATTTGTTTTAAAGTGGATGCGGATATGGATATCACTTTAACATTTTAAAGCATAGTAAGTATTGGTATCACGTCGATATGATATATCGTCGATATATCGACGATATATCAATGATATATCGATGCCATATCGTCGATATCAGACTGATTTTGTGAAAAATATAGCCTTGGAATGGCAAATATCGACCATATCGACGATATATCGATCACCTGTCGATATTGATATATCGTCGATATATCGCAATATGGTTTACTATGTTCGTATTCATATATCCGTTTTAATATAAATGTAGTTATAAATTTATCTATAGTTATGTGTAAAAATATTTTATGATTGCATTCACGTTGTTGATATAATTGTTATACAATAAATGGAGTTTTTATTAGTTGTATCTCTCTGAGATATTGCAATTTTAGTTATGTCCCTCTCTTTTTAGGGATATCAATTATACCCCGATTATTGTCTTTCTATCACTTGTGCCCCTCCGGTTAGTTGCCGTCTATCCCCAGCGCAAACGGACGTTAACTTTGTGAACATAACGTGAATTAAATTTAAAAAAAGGATGAAAATGTCATTTTCCCATCCTCTTCCTCTTCCTCCCTCTTCTCTTCCTCCTCCCCATCCTCCTGTTCCTCCTCCACCGCCTCCTCCCCCCACCCAAGCTCCTCCCCTCTGAACCCGCACCTCCCTACCTCCTCCTTCGCCGCCTCCCTTGCCCTAAGATCTTCCCCTCGCCCCAGCTCCCCCTGCTTCCTGCCCCTAGCTCCTTCCTCTGCCTCGTGCCTCCCCCTCCTCCGGCCCGAGCTCCTCCCCCCGCTCGAGCTTCTCCCCTCCACTCCGTGACTCCCCCTCTGCCCCCGCTCCTCCCTTACCTCCTCCTGCTTGCGCCACCCCCAACCCCCCTAGCTCCTCCCTCAGCCCTCGTGCCTCTCCCTCCTCCAGCCTGAGCTCCTCCCCTGCCCCGATTCCTCCCCCTTGCCCCTTCGAGTGGAAGCTTATCGCGCACCGCATCGTGGTTGTGATCGCCGCCTTCGTTCTTCGACAACATGTGAGGAAGAAGTCATTAACTAGGTCTGTGTGACCCAATTAGCGTGGGTCTCGTCCGTGGATGGGCCCATTAGAAAGCAATTGGGGCAGAGGAGGAAGGGGATGGGGAGGAGGAAGCTAGGGCTAAAACAAGGAGCTTTTTGAATTTGTTTAGTTAAGATAAAATTTTAATTAACCGATTTATGAAAATTCAATGAAAAATTCAATAAAATTCACCATTTTATCTACAATACATGATATATCCGTGAAAATGCAGAAAATTGGTAATTTGATGGATGGATGGATGTATAGTTAATAGAGAAATTATGAAGAGAAAGGAAGAAGAACAAATGGAGGAAGGAGAATAAGTTTGGACAGTTATGCCCCTTTTAAGCACACCATGTTTTGATAAAAATCATGGTTAAGTTCAATTTATTGACGACTCAAGTAACGAATGTGTATAAGTGATAGAACGACAAAAAGTTAGGGGCATAACTGATATTCCCAAAAGGGAGGGGTTTAACTGAAATTGTGTTGGAAGAATATAAATTTCATATCAATGAAGAGACCCTATGGCTCTCTTATATAGGAGAAAAGCCCTGTGTTAATTACATAAGAGGTACATGAAGGAAATAGAAATGAGAAAAATATAAAGAGATGCAAACATCTCAACGCCCCTCTTTTCAAAAAAAAAACATCTCAACCCTCCCCCCCCTCAAGTTGGAGCATATATGTCTATCATGCTCAGCTTGGAACAACATTTCTGAAATGGACCTCTACCAAGGGCTCTGGTGAATATATCATCAGTCTGATCTCCAGTAGAAACATGGGGGGGTGAAAATGAGACCCTTCTGGATCATGTCTCTGGTATAGTGACAGTCCACCTCTATATGCTTGGTCCATTCATGGAATGCATGATTATTGGCAATAAACAGAGTTGCTTGATTGTCGCATAAAAACTGCATGGAAGAGGTATCTCAACAACAAGACCAGTCAAGACCGAGCTAACCTACATCATCTCTATGCTCCCCTGAGCCATATCTCTATACTCAGACTGTACACTGGATCTAACAACCACTGTCTGTTTCTTGCTTTTCTATGACACGAGTGAGCTCCCAACAATAATAGCAAAGCCAGAAGTAGACTTCCTGTGTCTAGGGCATCCTGCATAATCTGCATTTGCACAAAACCCCAAGAGATGTACCTCTACTGATTAGAAGACCCGTACCTAGTGAAGTCTTTAAATATCTCAGAATCATATAAACATCATCCATATGAACCTTCTTGAGCTGCTCCATAAACTGGCTCACCTTGCTTACAACAAAGGATATGTCAGGCTTGGTGATAGTAGCATAGAGGAGCTTCCCAACAAGCTTCGTATATCTCCTCTTGTCTACCTCCTCAGTGTCATCATCATATAATCTCACTCGGATCCATAGGGGTAGTAGCAAGCTTGCACCCTGTCATCCCTGTCTCAAGTAGAAGATTAGTCACAATCACAAACTTCCTCTGGATCATCACAAGACCACTATGGTTCCTGGAGAACTCTATTCCAAGGAAGTAACGATGACTACCAAGATCCCTAGTCATAAATTGCTGACTTAGGAACTCCATGGTAGCTCGAATTTTCATCGCATATGACACTAATATCATCAACGTAAATCAGAATGACAACTGTACCTTTATGTGTCCTCTGAACAAAAAACGAATGATCCAAAGTGGACCGCACAAACCCCTAGTACTCTATCAACTCTGATAGCTTTTGGTACCAAGCTCTCAGACTTTGCTTCAGGCCGTAAATCACCTTGTAGAGCCTACACACCTTCTGAGACCCCCCCCCCAGCAACAAACCCTGGTTGCTGCCGCATATATACCTCTTCATGAAGATCTCCATATAGAAACACATTCTCCCACATCAAGTTCTTATAGAGGCCAGTCCCGAGTCACATCAATCGATAGAAGAATGCGTAATGTCGAATGTCTAGACACTGGTAAGAAGGTATCATGATAGTCCACCTCATAAGTCTGGGTGAACCCACGTGCTACAAGCCTTGCCTTGTAGCGATCTACACTGCCATCTACCCGTTGCTTGACCGTAAAGATCCATTTGCACCTCACAACAAAGGCACATAGAGGAGCAGAAACAACACTCCAGATGCCATGAGACTGTAAAGCGGCCATCTCCTCCTCCATGGTAAGTCGTCAGCTACTATCATGTACGACCTCTTGGTATATTCGTGGATAGTGATGGTGGAAAGTCCCACGACAAACCTCCTGTACTCCTCTGAAAGATGATCCAAGGAAACATGAGCAGCTAGAGGATAAGTGGCACAGTTACAACGTGACTTTTCAAGGAAATATGTACATCAAGATCATCTGCCTATCTGTTCTCTGGTATCAACTCTTGTGTAGAGTATCTTGTAGAACAAGCATGTCACCAATGCCATTAGTAGAAACGATGTGATCAGTACATACCTGAGGCGTGCTTGATGATAGGGAAGGCGCATGAGGAGAGGGGCGATTAGATGACATGCGAATGTAAAATCGTGGCAAGGATCGCATCAATGTGGACGAAGGTGGAGGTGGTGGAGGGGGTGGCGGTGGAGATGACTGCGACACAACATGAGGTGGGAGATGGTGGAGATAACGGAGGTGGTGGAACAAAGACATCCTCACATGAGTCGGAGTTAGACGACCTCTCACCTTTAGGAGAGAAATACGTAATAAACTCAAAAAATGTGACATCAACACTCACGTAATACTTTCTCCCTACAAGATCAAAACACCTATACCTTTTTTGGGTACAAGATCAAAACACCTATACCTTTTTTGGGTACGAGAATAGCCAACGAACACACCATTTGATAGCTCTTGGAAAGAGCTTGTCACGATCATGAGTAAAATTGTGGACAAAGGCCACAGAACCAAAGATTTGGGAGAAAGGGAGAATAGATCCTTCTCGGGAAACACAATCAAGAAAGGAACCTTTTCTCCAAGGACAATGGAAGGCATGTGGTTCACTAAGTAGCATGCAGTGAGGACCGCATCACCCTAGAACGAATGTGGGTGGAGCTTTACTCTGAATCAAAAGAGGCCTCGTGACATCAAGAAGATGACGGTGTTTGCGTTCAACAACACCATTTTGCTGTGAAGTGTAAGCACAAGAAAACAATACCAAGAGACCTGAGAAAGTCAGACAATTGTTAAAGTGGAGAATTCCAAGGAATTGTCAGTGCGAATAAACTTCACATTAGCAGAAAAAGTGTTCTTAATCTCAATAAGAAACGATTTAGTAACATGACTAGCTCTCGACTTATTCTTCAACGAGAAAACCTAAGATAATCTAGAAAAGTCATCCATAGAGATCATATAGAACCGATGTCCCTGATGATCGGGAACCAAGGTTCAGAAATGCGGTATGCGGTATTCGTTCGGTCATGCGGTCTAAACGAGTAAGCGGATATGCGGAGGAGTATACGGAAGTATATGCGGTTCATGCGGTTTATAATATTTTAATTTAAAATATTATAAATAAACAATAAAATGTGTTTATATATAAAAGTTGATGATCTTACAAAGTTCAAAAATCAAAAATTTCAAATAAGATATATGAGCATGATATTATAAATTGATTATCTTTTAGTGTGTATTTTGAATTTAATGCATATATATACATATACAAATTTGGATTCAACAGGGAATACATGATTCTATAAGAAAAACCTTTAATGTATATATAGATCCTATAGATAACAAAAGCTAAAGAATAATCATAGGTACATATACCCAAAATATACGCATATATGTATCGCCAAGGGATAAAATATGTTGACACAAAATATAGGGGAAGATTGTTCACATATAAAATTTATTAGAAACACAAAAAATGTAAAGTGTAAGAATGTTAGTCAATTATTTCATGTTTTATTTGAAGAATTAGAATGAATTTCATTAGATAGAAAATTCAAAAAGTAGTAAACAATTCATTAATAAGTGTTGAGAACAATGGAAAAAATGGATAAAAGAAAAAATATATCCTAGATTATATTCCCAAATGCAAACATATACGAGAATAATGAAAAGATGCATCAATGCAAATGATGATATAAGAGTTGCTCGGAAAAAAATCGAGTTAATGTGTCATCATGTCATGGATTAACATGAATCCTATTAGATATGCGGCCGCATATGCGGCCGCATATACCGCATATGCGGACCGCATATGCGTTTTGACCGCATATTGCCGCATATGGCATATGCGCTTCGGTCAAGTGACCGAATACGCATATGCGGCCGCATATGCGGCCGCATGGACCGCATTTCCGAACACTGTCGGGAACACGACTAGGACCCGAAATGTCAAAATGAAACAACTCAAACGTCTGACTACTGTGACGACTTTGACGACTCAGAAAAGAAGAACGATGGTGCTTCCCAAGCTGACATGCTTCACACTCCAAGGTGGTATGAGTAGAAATCTGAGGCAGAACATGACACGACTTTTGCAAAGGAAGGTGACCAAAGTGAATATGCTACATGAAAGGAGAAACTGATACAGATGGAATGGTACCAACACCAACCACACTCCAAGGTGGTATGAGTAGAAATCTGAGGCAGAACATGACATGACTTTTGCAAAGGAAGGTGACCAAAGTGAATATGCTACATGAAAGGAGAAACTGATCCAGATGAAATGGTAGCGACACCAACACAAGGAGGTTGGACCAGTCCTGTAAAGTCCTCTCTGCTCACGACCACATCCAATCACCTTACCCGTGAATATGTCCTAAAACACAAGAGAAGATGGGTCAAATATGGCACGACAATATAAATCTTTTGTAATCTGACTAATAGACAAAAGATTCATATGAAATGCAGGAGCGTGTAAGACATTCTGCAGGCGCATCGAGGGGGCTAGGACAATCTCTCCCTGACGAACAATGGGTAGATGAACCCCATTTGCAATCACCACTGACTACCAGGCATGATAGATATGTAAGAACTGAACTGAGCTCGATCTCCACACATATGATGAGATGCTCCGGAGTCCGTGATCCAATCAGTCAAATCTGAACTGCCACAACTGGTAAGTGCATAGGCAATACCTGACAAACTCGTAGAAGCTCTGGAAGCTGCTGCAACATCTGAAGATCTTGCAGCTGGGGTGGATGGTGTAGTCATCATCTCTCTCAATATGGAGACAATATCATCAAGCCGCACATCTCGAGCAGGAACTAGAGTAGTCTCTGCCTGCTCAACTACACGGGAAGACACAGGATGCCCATGCTTTAGATAGCATGTCTCCTTTGAATGACGTGGATGGTGGCAGTGTGAGCATGGGCTACGTTGACGTCCTCCCAAGGTTGTAAAAGTTGCCCACCTGACCCGACTAGTAGGTCCGACTAGTCTAGTCAGTGGGATGGCCGACCGAGTACCGACTAATTCCGACTAGGTACACTAGTCGACTAATTTTTACTTGGAGATACCATATTCTTATATGTTTTGCTTTTTTTTATAAGCAAACTTATTATAATATGGTCAGTGTTTTATTTAATTCAATTACTTTTTTTATTTTATTATGATAGTATAAAAATGTACAAAATCTATGTAAATATATGTATAAAAATGAGTTATATATTTAAAATAATCATAAAATTCAAAGCCGATTAAAGTCCGACTAAATCCGATTAGTCGTCCTACTGCCGATTAATCCTTAGTCAGTGACCCAACCGACCGAGTACCGGCTACCGACTTTTGCAACCTTGCTTCCTCCTCGACCACGAGGTCCTCGTCCACAAAACTGTGAAGTACCCCCTCTGCCACAAGAAGCCGCCATCGCAGAGGGGGTTTGGGCCATGGTAGGAGACGAAGTAGTGATTCTGCTCAACCTCTTGTAAGCCTCCATTGGTGGTATCGTCTCTCCAGTAAGCAATTGAGTACGTGTTGCATCGTACTCAGAGTCAAGGATGACAAGAAGATTCCTGTTATAGTTGCATTCTGGTATGCTGCTGTTGCACATTGCTTGTAGTAATGGGCATAATGCTATGAAGACGCTCAAACATATCTCGAAGATGTGAGAAGTAGGCATGAAGAGGCCGACCATTCTGCTTGGTCGAGAATATATCAAACTGCAACTGGAGGATTTTGCTCTCATTCTTGGTTTGCTCATATGTGGCACCCAGAATATCCCACATAGCCTTGGTTGTGAGTTAATTGACGATGTCATTGGCAATCTCCGTGGGTGAGCGTTCTGGAGAGCCAAATCCGTGCATAGGCATCATCTTACTTCCATGAAGCATTAACCCTAGTCTTGTCCGTCGATTTGGAATTAGTCAAAATGTGTTCTTTGTTATGGCACTGCATAAGGGTGTGAAATTGCATGGACCACAACTCATAGTTTGTCCCATCCATCTTCACGATGGGAGCCGGGCCCTTGAAGGGCACCATACGATGAAAATACGTCACCCTTGTTCTTTGCCATGATGGAAAAATGCTGAAAATCCGGAACAAAAGAAAACTGGGATGTAGACATTTTGAACACGTCTACACACACATATGAAGGATTGGTTGTACGTGTAGACTCATACAACCATCCTCTTCAACCCTTGTTGTAGCCTAGGATCGGAAAACTTGATTTAGATGTCCGTAATCACAGTTTCCGGTTGAAATCAGATCGTGGACCTGCCCGGCCCTCGTTCTCTTCCTGCAGTGGCAGCGAAGCCCCTGACCTCCCTTCTCCGTCTTTTGCAGCAGTAGCGGTGCACCCCACAAGCCGTGTTCTTCTCCTCCTCATCTTCACACATCTATGGCCAATTCCTATGTGCCTCTTCCCAACCCTAGAGGACCCTTCCTCCCTACTTCTCGACAGTGTTGCGTTGCCGTTGCATGAGGAGGATGCATTGAGTTTGTACCGTCAATGTAGGAGGAAAAAGGGCGAATGTATCCGAGATTTTGGGGGGGGGATTGGGGATTTTTGAAATAGATCACGAAAACCATAAAGGACAGGATTTGACATCCAAGTCTTGGGAGTGTGGGATGAATTAGGCATAACAGTTGGTGGTGTGTTTCCCATATATCTGGGTTAGAGAGAGTTCACGTGAACTGTTGGAGCACAATCTTTTTGTGATTAGGAATATGGTATGGTACAACATAACTGTGGTGGTGAGACTGCTTGTATTCTATCTGGTTACAGAAGAGGGAGATTGCATCGTATACTATCTGGGTTCATTTTGATAATTCTGGAAATTGGAAAAACTAATGCACTGTGGCTTCTCCAAAAAAAATCAATGCAATGCGGGTCTCCTGTAGCTTGTGTAGTTTGTCACTAGTCTTCTTCTGATGGTGTTTTTACCTTATTTGTATAATTAACAATAATATTTTTTCTATGATTAAGAGGGAAAGTTTGTTCTGCTCTAAGCTTTCATTAGCTTACTTTCTCCATCTATGATCGATTCAAACCCGGGTAGATTCTAAAAATAGTTGAATTATTAGATTTGACTTTAATGGGCCTAGAACCTCGAGTAGATATAATTTCCATGGGATTTTTACCCCAGCAGACCCTATAAACTTTACCAATAACCTCCACGACCTTTTGCATAACGTAATACCCTATCGACCCTATAAATTAGCCCAGAACCCTCGTGAGCTTCAAACAGAGTAACCACAAGGTTCATAGGGTAAGAGTTGGCAAATTTACGGGGTCGAGGGGAGAATATGTTGTTTCAAAGGTCGTGGAGGCAATTGGCAAAGTTTATAGGGTCTGCCGGGTAAAAATCCCAATTTCCATTTATGTGATTTGAGTTTGGGATATTTACACCCATAACCCTGAGTAATTCCATAATTACCCCAGGTACCCAAGATAACCACGAATTACGCTCATGACCTTGACTAGTCCTTAACTCTTACATTCATAACCCTGGGTAATTGCCACCGAATTTTCCGTCAACTATGATGGTATCCGTTAAGAATTTTACATTTTAGACCTAAATTTCTCTTTATTTATGATGACTCCTCCCCTTCTTCCCCAACCTCCGACTCCGACCATACAACTCCGTTCCCCTGTCGTCGTCGTCCTCTCACTGAAAGCCCGACCCACTTCCCCGACCTACTTCCCCAAGGGAACCTCCACCATGCCCTCAGATCACCCCTCCGACCCACCTGCGCTTCTTCTCCATCGCATGCTGCTTCCGCTCGTCGAAGAACACCCCGCCCGGAAGGCTTCTTCTCCATCACCCGCGCACCCCCCGCCCTCCATCACCCGCTCCCCCTCCCTCCCTCCCTCACATGGAAGGTCCCCCGCACCCCCCTCGCCTGGAAGGCTTACCCACCCGCCCCGCCTGGAAGGCTTCTTCTCCTGGAAGGCTGCTCGTACCCTGGAAGGTCCCCCTGGCTTCTTCTCCATCACTCGCTCACCCCCCACCCTCCATCACTCACTCCCCCTCCCTCCCTCGCCTGGAAGGTCCCCCGCACCCCCCTCGCCTGGAAGGCTTACCCACCCGCCCTGCCTGGAAGGCTTCTTCTCCTGGAAGGCTGCTCGTACCCTGGAAGGTCCCCCTGGCTTCTTCTCCATCACTCGCTCCCCCGCCCTCGCATGAAAGGCCCACTTCTTCTCCATCACCTGCTCCCCCCCCCCCCCCCCCCCCCCCCCCCGGCCACCTGGAAGGCTGCTCGCAACATCCCCACCCCCGGAAGGCCCCCGTCTTCTCCATCACCTGCTCCCCCGTCTTCTTCTCCATTAACACCCCCCTGCACCTGCGACATCATCGCCTGGAAGGCCGCCCGCAACCCCCCACCCCCTCTGGAAAGCCGCCGCACCACCGCCTGGAAGGGGCGCTGGGGGGAGGAGGAACGGGAAGCTGGGGAGAGGAGGAACGAGGGGCTATTGGAGGAGGGGGTTCTTTTTCTTTTTAATTTTGATTTAATTTTAACGGTTGGATTGATGTTAGGTTAGATTAACTCGATGATTTGGTTAGGATTGACGGTTAAAACTCACAGAAGGTTATAGATGTGAGGCGGAGTAACTACTCGGGGGTTCTCATGTAATTCGTGGTTATCTTGGGTACCTGGGGTAATTATGGAATTACTCAGGGTTATGGGTGTAAATATCCTTTGAGTTTGATGATTCACCTATGGTCGGGATTTGTTGGAATTTAAAGCAACATGGATACTTGGCGATAAATGTGATAAATTTCTTGTCATTGATTATGAATTAATGAATTATCTTAATTCACCCCTTTTAATGTGGGGAGCATGATTATGTTTTTTGAAAAACAATGAGGACTCAAATCAAGAAAGATCTTTCCAAGATGGTGATTTCACTAGTGATTTTAGCACAATTTACTGTTTTCTTTTGCATTTTGGTTGGTTGTCCCATTTATAGTTAAATGTTGCAGAGGACTTGTTAGGCCAACACCGGAAGTGGTTTGTGAAACGTTCTTCATGAGGTTATTATCTTTTGGGAAAGATCCCGAAGAGGTATCCAAGTGGATTCATTTTCCCTACTCGATTAATGATTGATCCCATCAGGGTCCAAATTGGCTGCGTGAGTTGGCGAAAGTGTGAAGATTAGTGGAGATAATGTGGAACACGTTGAAAGGAATGCTATACTTGGAGTACTCCTTCATTTGGTGGCTAGTGAAGATTAACAAGATGACTCTGTTGATGATCACAACCCATTTCAGTCTACATTTGGTATGAAAATGCCTGAAAGTTGGGCTAGTGAAGACTTGTCAAATGGTGGACGGGTGTCCGAAGGTGCTGCAGCTTTAGTTTTATGGTACACCTGAGCCTATAGAATACCATGGCTGGATGAAGTAACCATCACCAACAATAATAACACAAAAAATGAAAGTTATTAAGAGGTGACAACACTAGAGTTTAGGCATTTGGGCGATTGTATTGGCTTCAGACCCAACAAATTGTCAGTATTGCTCTTCTCAGTGACCATTCAGATTCAGACTTGTTCGTTATAGATGGTACTGGGATATTTCCTCTATTATGTAGATTATGCTGTTCCCGAGGCGTGCCACCCTTACTAAACACTAAAGAGTGAAGAAAGGAGTGAGGAAAGGAATGTCCACGAGTGTTTATTGGTCACTCTGTTACTGGACATTTGCAGGGGGCATCCTGGATTTACGTAGTGGTTGCACCACGCCAAGAACAATTCCTATGGATTACAGAAAACGTGAGTGGATTTATAGCACCGAGAGTTATACATGAGGCTCTTTAGTAGTCCCATCGAGACCAAGATTTTAGTTTGGATCAATGGAACAAATGACAACCAAGGTCCATGGGAGGAGGTGGTCTCCTTATAACAGTAGGTGCTCTTTGTGCTGGAGTGATGAGAACTTGTTGGCCGAGGAAATAGGCACGATGCTGTTTTCTCTGGAAGCATGACTCGTTTGGAACGTTGGTGGTGATTTTTGGATATGGAGGAGTGATGATTTTATATCTGTCGGACATTATTTTTAGAATGCAATCGGGACGGGATAATGTGACGTGATCTGCTTGTTTCGACCTTTTACTTAATTTATTATGGATGGTCATTAACCTTTAATGGCCACCCTTTAGCTTATAAGAAAAGATCTATGTTGTCAAAGCCCAACAAGTTGCTTGGTTGAGTTTTCTTCCAATATTCGACGTGATGCTTGTGTGAAGAACTTGCAATTCCATCTCTACTGCTCCTGTGTTGTCGATGAAGAAAGGAGTGATATGGTAGTCATCATCTGATGCAGGACTGAGGGGCTATATATTTTGTTATAACAAACTATAAACGATTGTCATATTTATATCTAGCATCCGTGTTTGGGAATCAGTGTGGTCCAACCACGTCCAGTGCTTCTACATACTCATACACAACAAATAAATTGCACCCATACCACTGAATAGTTTCATATTTATGTACAGATCCATGTACGTAGGTATGGAATCCTCTCCATGAATGCAGTTTTATGTGCTTATCCATAATACAGTTTCCTTTCAACAGGCTCCACGCGCAGGCTTTAACACTAGCAGCACTTGTTGGTGCGGCCGCCGTTGAATATTATGACCGCGAATATGGACCTCGGGCAGAGAAGTACCCAAACCCGTTGGTGCAGTTGGAGAACCACCATACCCACAAGGACTAGGGCGCTTGGAAAGCTGCCGGAGCAGGAATAAAATCTCTATGCAATTTCAATGTGCCTCAGAGTGCACGTATCAAGGGGCGTCAAATTTTTCCGTGATTCGCCCCTTGGGACGAACCCCTTTATGTTCACAGAATTGAATTTCATGATCATTTTCCAGTATCAGCCCATATGTTAAACATACCCCGGAGAGTACATGGCAGACAGAAGTTACAAAGATTTTACTGTCTGATTTTGGACGGTTACTTCATTCTTTTAGATGTACCATTAAATCATCGTATAATTGCGGGTTTTCTTGGATTCATTTTTTCCTTTACCATTTTTTATAAGCCCTGATGCCAGTTTTCAAATTCCCACTGTGCCCCATCCATCATTTTCTTTAGGTCTACAAATCTTCTTCAGTCACAAGTGCTAATATTATGAGCGTTGTAATTCCATTCCATGTGAAATTTCTTCTTATCCTGTCTATTTTTTCGATAACATAGTTTGGAAGTTTGAAGTAGAAAGTAGGTGTGAAGTGGGTGATACCAAGCTTGACCTTAGGAGTTAGGAGGGTTACCCGAGCTGGAGTTGCTAAACGTAGAGCCTTCCACCCACTTAGTTTCGTAGTAAAATTTTCAATGGAGATTCTTTGGGGTTAAGGGGAAACCCGTGTATTTTATTGAGAATTTCTCGATTGCCCACTCACAATCGGATAGGAAAGAAGCTTCTTCGAACTAAGATAAGTTTTTTTTAACTGTGTAAAGAGCACTTCGCCTTATTTTAAGATCGGAAACGAGTGAGAATAGTTTCATTGTGGTGGTCACATTTTTCTATTGCCTCTTCTTCGCAACGAAGAAATATAAGATCATTGGTAAATCGTATATTGGTGATATCGGAGGCCAGTCCCGAGAGAGTGAACCCCTAATGTTCTCGTAGTTTGGAGTATACATATAACTCAATGAATTTGTTTGGGTATGCATATAACTCACTTAATGAATTTGTTTGGGCAGCCCGTGCTAAAGTTGATTTTTAAAAATGATTGCCTTTCGATTTCGGTGATTCTAAGATAGTTTCTTACAATCGGATCATAAAAAATGTCCGTAAAATATTACACACACACACACATATATATATATTAGTTATGTAAATATTCGTTTATTTTACATGCAACCATCTCATGTTTTATGTGTATTTGTGTCCAGGAAATTCTCAAGTTCGATATTCGCTTTGGCTCGTTAAAAGTTCGATTTAGATTTGATTCGGAAATAAATGAACAAACTTGAAAATAAGTTTAGGCTCGATTAAATAAATGAACCAATCCTAAAAAATATAGGTTCGATTTGTTAAAAATTGAATATTTATGGGATAAGATGGTTTTATCTCAGTATAAACAATCCAAAAAAAGTCACATCATGGTTACAACATATATCATATGTGTCTAGTACTTTCCCTTCTTTTTCCTCAAATCAACAGAACACGTATATACCTTACTTATATATCCACATTATTTCTTATCCTCATCTGAATATATATAAATATATTATAATTATATTTTTTTTTCAAAGAGACGAATCCTTATTAATATATTTTTTTTCAAAATATGAAAAAGAGTTAGATAAAGAAAAAAATGAATGGATTTTTATTTTAATTATAGACACACATATATTTATATTTCTTTTCTTTTCACTCACTCTTATTAGAGAGTTCTTCAAGTTTGATATTCGCTTAGGTTCGATTCGATTGAAGAGGTTCAATTCAGATTCAGTTTGAAAATAAATGATCCGAACTTGAACACAAGTTTGTGCTCGATTAAATAAATGAATCGAACCTAAAAAAATTAGGTTCACTCAAGTTCGGTCTCCTACACGCGAGTGTCGTATGATTTCATCATGAAAAAGTTGGATTATGTTTAATATTCAAAAAAATAAAAAATAAACAATAAAAAAAGGACTATGAAGATTCAGGAAATGCGAAGAAGATAAAAGTACAGTCGTAATATTTACAAGCATCTATGTAAACAGTATATATTTAGTCTACATTTAAAGCTATCTTTTCCACATTCGATATGAAATTAATTTAATTCCAACCAATTCAAACTCATGATCCCATCGATAATATGGAATACTCCCCATACCTAATATCGATTTAGCATATATAACAAACCCAAACCATCGCACCCGTCTGTAAAACATGAGAGCCAATATCACTGTTGGGGTCTCTTCCCCGACACCTGCTACTCGTCCTCCACATCTGCAAGTTCGAGATCCCCGACCTTCATTGTCTGCTCTGGTGAAAATGCCGCATCGATAATGCTCCGTGCTCATGCTTACATCGTCAAGAAGAGGCTCATAACCTTCTCCTATCAGTTGTCGATGCCAAGAAGATTGTGTACCCTCTCATCAAATACCAAAGCAAGTGTCACGAGTCCATCGAGGTGACTCCTGGTGAGCGATTGGCCTTTGCAGAGAAGGGTGTGAAGAAGATCGCGTACGGTGAACACAATGACGATGAGGAGCGTGGTACGGCATGTGCTATATGCCAGGAGGGGTTCGAGGAGAGGGAGGAGGTGGACGTGCTCGCATGTTCTTCATGTGATGCGCTTGGAGAGGTAGTTACACAAGAGAGAGTGGATCCTCTACTGTTACAGCACCTGCTGTAAGCATGGTAGCCGCTCGGACGAGGATCGGATGACTCTCAGAGGGGCCTGAGGATGGTTGGTGTGCATGCCGATCATCATCGAGAAGCTCCCATGCATTCAGGCGCTCTCTCCACAAGAAACAACAATGCCCGTTGTGGTTCCATGAGATTATGTGGCACTTCAACATGATTTGACTAGAAGAGATAGTAGAAAATATGCTGGAAATTGATATATTTCTTCGTTGCTGTCTGTAACTTCAAGTATTTTTTTCCGAAGAAAATAGTTGAAAATGAATTTACATGATCACATTGTGAGAGTTAATGAATTTAAAGGGTAGTGGCGGACCCAAGATTAAAGACGTGGCAGTGCACAATGATAATAAATAAATAAATAAATGAATAATATTGCAAGAAAAAAATAAATCAATATAAATATACATGTGCATAGAGACATATAAAGATATGTCTTGCATATAAGAATTTAGGGTTTCTATCAGTTGTGACTGTGACCGTATGAGATATTGCAATATCAGTTATGCTTCTCTCTTTTTTGGAATATGAATTGTGCCCCTATCTTTTTGCAAAATTCACAGTTCTACCCTTCTATTAAGGTAAAGTAGGGGCATAATTGATATCACAAAAGAGTAGAACTGTGAATTTTGCAAGAAAATAGGACACAATTGATATTCCAAAATAGGGATGGCATAATTGTTGTTGCAATATCTCGGAGGGGCACAACTGATAAAAACCCAAAACTTTATGGTAGTGATGTGAGATAAGATGTTGGATACTTAACCTTCTTTTTTTTTAAATCATGATTTGAAAATCATGCTTTCAATTCATATAAAATATCCAAATATGTCATAAAATAACTACAAAAATATGATCAATTAAACAATTTTAAAGCACTAAAGTAACAACTGCAATATTAAAGTATGGATTGGTAAAAAATGCTTCCAATTGCATTACAAATTGTAAATTGATGTTTGTTTTGCTCAAACATATACATATATGCCTACGAAGTACGGAGATATTGTATTATTGTTACATGCATTGGAGTTGGAGACTTGGAGTGCATGACCACGAGTAGGGTGGAGCATGGGTCAAGGTTGGCCCGACCCAGCTCACTGCCCGACCTGCTCAAGCTCAACCCAAGCCCAAGCCCACTGTCTAAATGAGTGGGCTTGGGCCCTCCATTTTGGCCCATTTATCAAATCGGTCTGGGCTTAGTCTTGAGCGTGCCCGAACCTGAAACCCACGAACCATCCTGATTTATGGCCCGAATCCAGGCCCAACCCCATGAGCCCGTCCCTAGGGATTAGCATTAGGCTCGGCCGGCCTGGCCTAGCCCGAAGCTCAACCCAAAAAGTTTGGCCTGGCCCAGACCCAAATGAACACTGGACTGGCTTCAATCCAATATTTAGGCCCAAATTTTTTTGGGCCAGGCTTGGGCTTGGCTCGGCCCAGCCCGACCTGACCTAAGGGCCCGACCCGAAGAAAGTCCGAACCCTTTCCCACATCCAACACACATGAAAACTCCCACCTATTTCATGTGCACTCTCTTCTTATATCCTGTCTTCATACAATATTTATAAATCAAGAAAGTCAGGCATGTGACATATGAGTTGATGATCATTTTATTTCAATTAAGAATTCATTTTATTTCAATTAAGAATTAATTTTCCTTAATTTGTCTTTGTTTAGATTCTGTTTGTTATTCGTGAATTTGTTAGTATTTATTTTTTCAATCAGAATATTTTCTATTATTGAACCTTTACCCAATATGGGCCTTATGCCTATTTTTTTAACATGTAGGGTATGATGTACATGTTATTGTTAACTAGGTAAATTTGTTTCACTCTTTAAATTTCTATACATGAGAGACATTCAAGGTATCTAGCATGAGTGCACGTGTGTAAAATGATAAATCCTCGCATTTGGTAGAATTGAAATTTAATTGTTTGACAAGTATTATGATGCATGTTTTAAACAATTTTGGCTTGTGTAACTTTAGTCGAGATTAACTTGAAACAAAAGATTTAAAGTTATAATCTCTAATGGGTGGAGATGGGCATCCCGGCCCAGCCCGGACCCAAAGGAATTGGGCTGGGCCTGGGCTTAGGTTGAATAAAAAAATTTTGCAGGCCTAAGTCTGAATTTTTTAAACAGGCTTGGTCCGGGGCCCTTTAGGGCCCGCCCCAGCCCGACCCATGCTTATCCCTAACCGTGAGGCTAAAAGGGAGCTGGGATTGCAAGGACGTCTCCTACTCATTATCGTGGCACATCTGAGACAGATGAAAGAGGCGGAATCATTAAAAAACAACACCTTATCTAATGTTCTAAAAAGAAAGAATAAACACTAGTCGTTGTATCGATCAGGTGAATTTTACCAGAAATTATTATTTTTATTATTTATACTCCTAAACGCAAAGGTATAGCTATAAGTGAGGGAGTGCCAAACTCAAGGAGGTAAACTGTGGAAAACTAAGGTAAAATAATATAGGAACTAAGGTAAACAAGTTTCTTAATTTTTATTTATTTTAAGGAATTTTTATGGATTTTTATTTGATCTTATGAATTTTATGTTGTTTTTGTGTTTCATATATATATATATAAGTATAAAAATATATGTATTTGATTTTATATTTTTATTTGATTTTAATTTTAATTTTTTATATTTTTAATTTTATGTCATATTTTTATGATTTTTTGGAGGTTTTTACGATTTTTTTGGCTTTTGAGTTATTTTTAAAGTGAACAATGAGGTTTTTATTGAAAATAGAGATTTACATTTGATTTAAAAAAAGTAAATAATAAGAAAATATTTTTATTTTATTTTACTAGAAAGTATATGAAAATACCTTTCTAACAAGGTATTATATGTATTTTTATGATTTTCTTGAATTAGTTATGTATTTTTCGAAGTTTTTATGTATTTTGATTTTTATTGATTTTAATATTTAATATTTATTTTGTTTTTGATTTATTATGTAAAATATAGTAAAAATATACTATAAATAATTTTTATAGGATTTTATATGAGTTTTATATTTTTATGTATTTTATGAGTTTTGTGTATTTTTTGTATTTTTAAAAGATTTATTAAAAATAGAAAATATTTTTATTTTTAATACTGATTTAATAATGTATATAGTGAAATACTAAGTATATATATATATATATTATATTTTTATATTTAGTATTTTATTTAATACTTACATAATATGTATTATATTTATACTATATACATGAGTTATTTTGTAATTTCTGGAGAATTAAGAGGCGTGCAGGTAATATGCAGAAGTTCGTAGATCGTGTACGCAAAAACACCAGAAACCATGTGATCGATCACGTGCCAGCTGTATGTCAAGGGTCACTTCGCAAATGTTCAGAATTTGGAGGCCAAAGTCACAATTTAACCAAAACAAATCTTCGATGCGCGTGCAGGTTACGTACACCACTTAAGCGATGCTTCGGTGATGTAGTGGCTCGATCTAGATATGACTTATGGTGTAATCTGAACCAAATGACGTCTTTAGATCGCATGGTCCATATACAATATGGAATCTTCCTCGTTCTTTCCCAAATCTAAGTCTGCATGAGGCGATTCGATCAGGTGCGGTAGGTGATGCTTCTTACCGATCTCCGATCGAAGGTGCTTCTAGGCGGTTGTGTATCGTTGCGAAGATCTGATCAATCCTCGACGAGCTTTACTCATGAAGGTTTCATTTTCGGGAGATGCTCTGTACCGCAGGTGGTTGCTCTATGTCTAAGCTAATAGAGGGGCAATGCTCCTCGAGATTGAGGCGCCGCTTCGAGCAGCGGTGGTTCGCAGATGGTGAAGGTTCTCAATTCCAGTTGCTGCCAATACTCCGATCTCCGATGAATTTTTATGAACCTCAATCAAATCTGCCTCTAGGTGGTTGTGGTCTCTGTTCACGACTGTTAAGAGTGTGTTGGCTTCCGATCACGATGGATCGACTTGATCGTGGCGAGGAGATGCTCCTGACTCAGATGTCGTTTCCCATATCGCCAGGTGTCGAAGCATATGGAGCTTAATCGGATGGAAGTAGGCGATCTGATCTCCAAGCATGTACAATCGATTCAATGTGGTGATGCTCTCGACTATGTTTCCCGATGTTGATCGATTGTGGTGCTTCTCGCTACGACGAAGATGCTTCCAGGTGATGCGGTGTGTTAATGTCCCGCAAGCAATGAATTGACTCAAGTGCCTGAGATAGTTCTCAATTGCTGTGATTATTTTGCAGGAGGCGACGATGCATCGATCTGCGAAAGTGCTCCAGTTCTCGCTCCTCCTGCAAGGACATTCAATGACTCGAGCACGAAGGCTCGGTCCCAAATCGAACAACAGAAGTGTGAATGGGGGAGCTTCGACAATGAAAGATTGGCTCCAAACTCCGGCCACCGTAAGTGGTCGGAGGTGGTCAGAGATGGAGAGATAGAACAGAAATGTAGGGATTCGATGGTGAGATGATGATTCGTCAGTGGATTATGTATCGATTTGGATGGAGAACAGAGAGAAAAGGAAGGTGGATGAGAGAAGAAAGGAGATCAGAGAGAGATAAGAAGGATTCTAACATGGATTTATATGGGGAATATAGAAGGTTTTCGCCTCGGAATGCTATAACTCTAGGAGCTCCAAGGGATTATCGCCTCCACGCCCGACAGAGACGGAGGCTTCACACATGGTGGAGCTGAGCTTCAACACCGGCGGACAGATCTCACTGCATTCCTTCTCTCCCTCGCTCAATGACTATCGTAGGACCGCACTCCTCTCGCTCGGAGCTTGGTGGAAGTGAAAGTAGCAAATGGCAGATGGATTCAAACTACAGGGGTTGGATGCTTTAAATAGAGGAGGAGAAGAGAGAGGTCAGCGGACATGAAAGGTTGTTGGGCAAACAGCCCAACGGTCGGCGGTTGGAGCAGTTTGCGGAAGAAGGTGAAGAAAAGAGGGGTGACGGGCGACGGGAGGAAGAAGAGGAACGAGGGGAGAGAGGGAGAAGAAGGTAAGAGAGAGAAAAAGAAATAAAATAAAAAATAATTAATTGATTAAATAGATAATTAAATTAATAAATTAGATTAATAATTAAGAAATAAATTAACAATTAATTAAATAATTAGATTGAATAAATAAATAGTTGAATAAATAAATTAATTTTAAATAAATAAATAAACATTTTTTACTTATTTTAATTTAATAATAAAATATAGTAAAGTATAAAAATATAAGTAATGACATAAATTTAATAAGATTAAGATACATTGTATAATTTATACCAATAGGTCCCAAAACATACTTTTTGCATATTAACTCTGATTTTAGCGAAACAAATTTCATTTGATTAGTAATTCTATAAAACGAACTTTAAAAGTGAGTACATGCAATTCAGAGTTTATATATCCGAGTTATGAGGTCCGGAAGTTTAGGGTCATGACTTCGAAACTTTGGGATTTATTGGCATTTATTTCAAGTTATATTTTTATATTTTTTAAGTAACTTTTATAAATACATTAGAAAAAGAATTAGGTTAATTGAGATTAGGAATAATTAATTAGAAAATAAGGAAGTACATATATACAAAGGGGTCCAAACATCAAAACTCACACATTTTATTCTAATATTATTTTTGATATTTTTAATAAATAGTATTGATTATAAAACGAAGTTTAAAAGTGAGTTTGGTCAATGTAGAGTTTTCTATAAATAGTTATGAATCTTGGAAGTTGTCTTTTACGACTTTTTAGGTTCATCATAATTAATTATTTATACGTTAAATGATTTTTCTTACATTTTTATAGACTAATATATATTATTATAAAAAATTTCTGTGAAGAAAATATTTTGATTTGAGATGATCTGAATGATAAATAAAATATGTGAATATATGTACAAGGTGAAAAATGTGTAAATGCAGTTTTGTGATCTTGATTTTCTAACATTTTTTATAAATTAGGATCCTTATCTCCCCCTACTTATTTATTTTATCGACCAAGTCAATATTGACCTTGTCTCGGGGTTAGAATCAGTTTGTACATATTACATATCTACATCCTTCTTTTCTTTTATTTTTATTTTTCTCTTTATTGTTTTATTTTAGATAAAATAAGTGTTAAATATATAATGTTAACAAATGTGGTTAGAATGTTTATTAGTGAATATTTACATATATTTTACCAAGGATTTTAGCCAAAATGAAAGAATAAAGGCGATGAATCATAGATTCATCAACCGTGAGAGAGTCAGATGTTCCTGGTACTGAGACATGTTTCTAGTTCTTGCCATAACATGTCGGGGACTCGAGCTGGGAGGCAAAGTGCTGGGATGCGACATCACCTCATAGGAGGGGACTTGGGGAAGAGCATCGACCTAGAGAGAATGTGCGGGTCAGGGTCTAGGGTCCGGGGGGAGGGACTAGAGTGTATGGGTCATGGGGAGGGATGAAAGGTACGATTCCAATTCTATATACTTGAATGATGGGGGTACAAAGGGTACATATGGGTTTCATATTCCTAATTCTCGAACAATGGAGGGGCACAACCACATAATACTACATTTTTAAACATTTTAATGATATAAAATACAAGGAATATGAGAAGTTGGGGGGGGGGACTTGCTCCCCATACTCAATGAGTGGGTCCGCCCATTTTACAGGGGGTTCATATGTAAATCTTGTTGTTTCTACTGAAAATATAATTTGTAATTTATCTACAAGGAATTATTATTGCAATGAACCTTTAGACGGATGTACTTACAATCCTCAACACATAGAGGATAAGTTGTGTGCCATAATGCTCTACATACATGTGGATAAGTCGCATAAAAATATCCACTTGGAATGAAGATTTTTTATAATGGAAAGTTGTGGAGAAAATATATATATATATTTCTCCACCTCTATCCAAAATATCTAGATATTTCTTAACTTATCTACCTAATAGATGACGTTGGAGGAGGATTCTTGACCTCTAATCCAAAATATCTCCAACAAGTTGGAGAGCATATAAATATTATTCAATGGACTCTCATTTGAAGTAACAAACACAACAACACAACACACATGCAACCACCACAAGTGTCCTCCTTCCAAGTATTGTAATTCATTTTCTCTTTTGTAAACATCTCTTCTTATATAAGTTAAAGTCTCATATACAAGTTTCATATGTAAGATCATCGGTAAATTATATGTTGTTGATATCGGAGGTCACTCACGAGAGAATGAAATCCATGATGTGTCCATGTTCAGCTATTTTTTTGACATACTTTTCAAAAAGTTCATTGCATTTATGAATAAAAGGGGAAAAACTAGTAGAGCATCCCATTTATTTTTAATAGGTGTATCCGTAGTTTGGAGTATACATATAACCCACTTAATGAATTTGTTTGGGCAGCCTGTCATTTTCATGACCCAATAAAAAAAAAAATAAAATTTCATTTTAGATTTTTCAAAGACTATGCTAAAGTTGATTTTCAAAATGATCGCCTTTCAACCTCGGTGGTTCTAATGATTTAGAATCTCTAAAGCAACGAGTAAAAAATCATGGGCCGATCTAGGAAAGAACATTTAACCATTGACATGAGTTCTTGCAATTATGGCATCCATCTATCTGCTAAGATATTAGATATGATTCTAAGTGGCATTAGATGAACCTAATATTGTAGAACAAACGTGTACTACAATACGGATCATAAAAAATGTCCATCTAAACTTCGTAAAATTACATGTATATTACACCTGTAAATATTTGTTTGTTAATTACTGTGACCATCCTATGTTTTATGTCAATACACATGAGTGCCATATGAGTTCATCATGAAAAAGTCGGATTATGATCAATATTCCAAAAAAATCCAAAATAAACAATCCAAGGAGGACTATAGGAAGATCTAGGAAATACGAAGAAGACACAAGTGCAGTTATATTATTTACAGACATTTATATAAACAATCCATACTTTAATATACATATAAAGCTACCTTTTTTCGCATTCGATATGAAATTAATCTAATTCCTGCCAATTTCAAACTCATGATCCTATTGATAATATAGATGACTCACATTCCTAATAGCAATTTAGCACTTTTTCCAATACTGTATAACAAACCCAAACCAACATATCAAAACCATGAGAGCCGATATCAGCATCAAGGTCTCTTCCCCCCGACACCTGCTGCTCGTCCTCCACATCCGCAAGTTCAAGATCCCTCCCCTCATTGTCCGCTCCGGTGAAAATGATGTATCGATACTCATGCACGCCTTGTCAGGAAGAGGCTAATGGCCA